>JASANE010019996.1:0-25692 GCA_030248225.1 Trileptium ribeirensis | reverse complement strand
CACACTGTGATGCTGCTCGCACAGTTTCAATAAATACAGTTCATATATAAATATTCAATATCAGTTAACAACAACATGTTATATTTAGTACAAAAATCCGTAATTACTCGTGCTCAGCTGGGAAAAGGAGCGAGTGCGACCAGTCTGCTACACCCAGTGACTATTGCTACACGCTAAATAACTTTCCTGAAGGATCTCTTATGGTCCCAGCATAGTAAAAATGCAACTCATGAATATGACAATTCTGAAGCTCTAAAATTTGGCCATATATGCTAATAAATAAATAATTTAATTTTTTGCAAATTTTAAAACCACTCCAATTTGCACCCCTGACTGTTTGTTATTTATAACTACGTTTACTCAAAATTACCTTATTAATGAACTTATTTATTTTAAGAACAACGAGATGTACGCACCGTCATAATAGATTTGCACTAATTATTCATTGAAAAATCAGCAATTTTTGTTTGAAAATCCTAAAAATAGGCTAACACGCTAACTAATTAGTTAATTACTAAATAACTACAACAAATTTTGACAAAAACTATATCTCTTGCACCTAGAGAATGTTAGGCATTTCAGACAAAAATTTTAAATAGGCTCACTAGTTATTGAGGAATGCGACGGACGGACATACAGACGGTGCCGATTTTTCCCTCTGTGACGGAAACACAAACACTTCGCTTCGCTCCGCACAATTAGTTGATATACTATACTATATAGTTTAATAAACGTAATAATTTATAAAAAATCCGCGGAGCAATAGGAAAAGTATATTGCATCTTATTTATGTATACATCAGGGACTAACCGGAACCGTCCGTTTAAACCGGATCCGGAACCAGATCTTCGAAACTATATAAACTAGTAAAGCAGATGAAGGAAGAAATGAAGGTGTAGTGGATTTGAAATGTATTGAAAATAACTTTTACATTAAACTTAATGTATTGCGATGGCATTATTGCCTTTCTGAAACTTTAAAGAGACTGAGGAAACTAATAATGTTTATTTATTGAATATGTCGGGTTTTGGACACCCAACGCGGAAAATACCTTCCACTATACACCCTTGAGTATACTGCGTCAAATTGAATGTGCTTACAACGCATGGAGCGTAGAATAAACACTTTTGCTCGGTCTCCAGTCGCCTCCCTGTAGTACACATACGTTTGTTACATGTTGTTCTGTAGGAAACTTGTAATTATTGGATTATATAGTTCTAAGACGAAATAATAGAAGGTAATTTTCTGATTAGTTGTCAGAGCCTTTTTTTACCCTAGGTTGTGCAAACCGTGCCCGTCAGTTAGATGATAACTTTCTAATCAGGATGCTATAAATGAGACAAACTGTGATACTACTCCCACAGTTTCAATAAATATAGGTCATTGCCAAAAAAGCAGTTTCTGGCTGCGTTGCAGATAGCGTTACTTTACTGTAATGTAGACTGATTTACAAAATTCACAAGCACACTGGCTGGTGCTTGACGCAATTTATGGTAGCCAAGCGTACGCTAAGTACTGCTACGTAATCCATACTCTGTTACCGAACTGGACGGTTTAATTCGAGCACACCCCACACACTTCTGAATGTGTAAAATAGCTGCTACAAGCATCGACCTGGCTTTGTTTTGTTAGCAAACTCCTGTAGGTTAAGATGAACAATTCCTACTGAAATTATTTGCCCTACTTACGTTTCACACGACAAATTTCTGCGTTAATATTTTCTTTTGCTTGGTTGTATTGGAACTTGATCATTGTTTATATATATTATAGGGATGTACCGGGGCTCAGCCCGGCCCCGGACAACAAATTTAGCCCCGGGCCGGGGAAACGTCGAAGCTCCGCTTCGGTAAAGGTAAAATTTAAGTGCCGGGGCCGGGGTTAATATTGTAGAAAAAATCTGGTACCAAATTAGTAGAACAGATAAACAATCTGGAGTTTACCTGAAAATATAATGCTTGCTACTAATTAGGCATTGCAAATTCCATATCACTTTCCTGAAACTGTGAACTTTAGCTGTGAAATTGTTTTAATGCATAATAAAATATGGCAAATTGTTCAAATTATTTTTACATGATAATCGTGAAAAATAGTTATTAAAAATGATTTGGTTACTGTTACATTTGCATACATGCCGACGATGCATACACGCCAGTTGTGTAGAACCCCACACGAGGGGGTAACCTCCGGTGGCCGGTGAAATTTTTGTGGGGGGTGGTCGGAACGGTAGTGACGACCTTTTTTTGGTCGTCGGCGTCAAATTTTAGCCTATGAGTGCACCTCACTCTGCGGGGTGGGGGTCCGGATTCCCATGAGGAGATTTATTCCATTCCACCCCTATCGGCATGTATGTATATTTGGTATATATATACTCCATATGCGCTGGAAAATCGAACACATAGTACTTTTCGGATAGCCGGGGTCCCGGTAGAGTTTTTGCCCTGGTAATGCAAAGGTAATTTTGCCCGTGTAACACTAATATATCCGGGGTTATTTTAGAGGGGGGGAAGGGGGGGCAAACCCAAGGATCGGCTTCCCCCCTCCCGGCGAGCTCCCCCCTAGACACCGACCCCTACTTTTTCGCAAAAACGACCCCTTAAAATTTACGTTTTTTTTCAAAAAATTGACCCCTTAAGGGGTCACTAGAAAATTTCTAACTCATATACACGCATATCGTAGGCTAAACGATCAATTATTTGGTCATCAAACCTAAAATATGCACGTATACTATATATTATGGCCAAAAACTGAAAAAAACCAGGGACACAGAGGTGTGTTGGGACACCTGAAAGAAAAAATGTATTATATAATTTTTATAAAATTACTGACCTCTTAAGGGGTCATGACCCTAGTTTCCGAAATGACCCCTTGCTACTGACCCTTAGGGGTCAGTAAATTTTTCCGTTTACTGACCCCTATCTGGGAGGGCCTAAAATAACCCCGGTATATTACATATGTTTGGACTACAGATGAAGCAAAAATGTGTTTAAACCGGAATTCCGGTTTCTGCAAGGGTTTTGCCCTTTGCCGGAATCGGAACAGGAATTCCGGTTACTCCCTGAATTGCATTCATTTACAACAATAAGACAGCCTTTACTTTTTTGATAGTTACGGTACTTTATTATACCACAGTTCAACTGGGTGACCCCCAGAAGAACTGGGGATCCCAGCTCATGTCTCCCAGGTATGAGTTTCGAGAAGCCAATATTTACAAGTTAGAATTAATATTTCTATCATGAAACTCCAATGCATATAGGCTTTGCAATTGTGATACGACAACATACAACACATTGTTCTACCAAATGTCAACACAAAAAGTAACTTACATTTCAAGTCTAAACGTTGTGATAATTAGTAGGAGCAGCCAAGTTATCCCACTAACGACTTTTGTCACAAAGTCCGTCATTGAAAAGCTAGTTATCAGTAGTGCACTGAGGCACGTAGCTGCGGGGTGGAGGGATCAGCCCCAACACTGCTGCGATGGAGAACTGTCACATTAATTTTGCTCCTGATTATACAACAAAATTGTGCCTCCCTTAAAATTTTAGTCAGTCCTCTGACTACTTGCTCTGGCCACTGTTCTGAATAGCAGTGCAGAACATCGCTCATCGATTTCAGGTCCTCATACAGTTATTATACATTAGGTTTATGTGTTGCACAAGCATGCAGTGATGCATAAATGCATGTAATATAACTGCCATAAAATAAATTGGAAACATACGTATGTACATAAAATACACACAAGCATACCTTGTTCGGTGACAGATTTCATAGCGGCAGCCATATCATCGTATCGTTCAGCTTGCTCAGCCAATTTGGCGCGTTGAACGAGTTCTTCTTTATCTCCCATTTTGCAAATATTTTTGTAATAATACAAACCAAAAATATAGCGGAATGATATTTATACAGACCCGTGAATGAACTGTACTATTCAGCTTAACTTATTAGGAACACAATGATTGCGCAATATTCGTATTGCTACGGTTTAGCGGCAAACACCGCTTACGGTCCTCAAAGCATATTGCGAAGGTAAACTTAAGCGATTTAACCATTTTTCGCTGTAGGCATTTTCATTATAAAAACTCAAAATCAGTTTATAACACAACTAATAGAACAAAGAGAAGTACATAACTAGTACAGTTAGCAGCGATTTGCGAGACCATGCCAAATCAAGCATCAATAACAACGCGTCATGTTTTCTTTTGTCGTGTTGTCTCTGTCAAATTGTCGAGTTTTCTTTGTTTAGCTATGTTGCCGTCCCATAAAGGTTTTACCAAAAACTATCGATAAGGGATAAGGAGCAGCTTAACTTAGCAAGTCCACAAATTCGGGTTTGACTCGGTCGATAGATATTGTGTTTGTTCCAAGCGAGATGAATGGGAGTATTTTGTCCGAACGTTTCAGAACCTCAATGGGACCATCATACGATATTTGAACTAACTTTCGAACAGCGTCGTAGCAAACGTTTTTGCATGTTTAATGCCATGTGCCGAATAAGTTGGTCATTGCAGAACTTACGGTAATGATTGGCGATGCTTCGTCCTTGCTAATAAAATCTGCAGGAGAAATGCCGGACCGTCGACTATCAAGGTATTGTGTCGTGAAAGAAATGAACCAACAGCCTAGTTCGTTCTTGATTGCGGAACGGAGAAATACCAGTACCACTGTCAGAAATTCAGTCCATCCCATCCGGCTGGTGTTGTCACATTTGATTGCACCTTGAGTTGATGATGTAATCGCTCTACCATGCCATTATGACACGATGTTGTTTTTCGTACCTGACAACTCATCATAGCGTTAACTTGTCAAAAAAGCCGTGAATAGAACTGCAGACCACGATCCGGCGCAAGCACTCACGGCACGCCAAACCTGGAACGCATCCTGAAACTATTGATCTTGCATTGTGATTGCGCTATATCGGAAAAGGCACAACAATATCAGCACTAATGTGCGCAAAGCGACGATATAAAGGTTTGGTATGTTGAAGTACGGATTTCATGTGTCGCTCAACCTTGTTTCATTGACAATGAGCTCAACAATGAGCGAACATCGCCGTCGACTGCCAGCTACACGAAGCAATAGCAATCCAAAAGTTGAAATGCGAGTATGCCGTAATGCTAAAACCGTTAAATGAGTCCAAAACTATCAATTCCATCGAGGGTAACTTAACTTTACCTTAGTTGAACTGGATTGCCAAACCCAGTACGCGTCTGATATCCGCCGTAAACTCTGCGATAAACAAAAGTTGACATGCCTACCACTGCGATGACCGGTTAGCATGGAATAACCTGACCGTCCTTTTAAACCAGATCCGGAACCTGGTATTCGAAACCTATGTATAGCAAAACAGATAAAGAAATGAAGGTACAGTGGATGTAAAATGAATAAAAAAAAATTCTATATAAAATTTAATGTACTGCGATATTATTGCCTCTGTGACACTGTTAAGAGAATGAGGAAACTAATGACGTTTATTTATCGAACAATATGTTAGTTTTTAGACACCCAGAGCAAAGAAGATGCCTTCCACTAAACTGCCTTTCTTAAATTACGTCAAACTGAGCGCACTTATGACGCATGGAGCGCGGGCTAAACACTTTGGCTCTGTATCCAATCGCCTCCCTTTACTACACATACGTTTGTTACATGCTATTCCGTAGGGAACTCGGAATTATTGGTATATGTGGTTCTAAAAGAAAATATACGAAGATACACAATAATTTTCTGATCAGTGGTCAAAGACTTTATTTAGGCTAGCGTTGGACAACCAGTGGCCGTCAGCTAGCTTATGATGATGGTTTTCTGATCAGAATACTATAAATGAGACAAACTGTGATATTGCTCGAACAGTTTGAATAAATACAGTTCATTGCCAAGAATGCATATTCTGTCTGGGTTGCAGATATGTTATGTTACTCCCATGTACGATTTACAAAGTTTACAAGTGCAGTGGCTGGCACTTGATGTAATTTATGTTAGACAGGCTTACAACTATATATAGATGAATTTGAGACCCCTAGGTGTGTGGACGCAGCAGTATGATCTGTTACACAGTTTATCGTACTAACATAATGTCAATTCTCGAATATTTCGGCTTTTGTGCACTTGCAAAGTTTGTTATGATTCCTGTCGATCGTCCCTAGATTCGCTGAATTATAAATTTTATTAAAAACCGCACATTTTATAACGAAATGTTCCACAGTCTCTTCCTCCAGTCCACAGATGCTTGAGTCAGATCTGCCTATCTTTGCTTGGTAATAATTTAGTAAGCAATATCCTGCCATTAGTTGCACTAAGAGCCTGACTCCCCGTCTACAAAGTTTGATGATATACGATGTAGCTTGAGCATCTATGTGCGGAAGAAACGACTTAGTGATTCTACATCCATTATGACTTAACCATTGCTGAGCAATTCTATTTGAGCACCATTCATTTAGTTTCTTCACGACCAATCGTTGAGGTACACCTATTGAAGGTTTTGGTCCTCTGAGCCGTCCTTGGGCTCCGTTTCTGGCCAATTCATCTGCTTTATCATTGCCTGGGTTTCCAGAATGACCTTTCGTCCATTGAATGGTGAACTTTGTCAAGTTTTAAAAACAAAGCTCTGTGATCTTAGAATTTGTCCAGCTTCTGTCAAGAGCCTTTATAGCTGCTTGGCTATCACTTTTAATAAATATTGTTTTCATTTCCACCCCTCTCCCTCTCAGATAAGAAACAGCGGCATCTATTGTACAGATTTCCGCTTGGTATACAGACGGGTATTGCCCTAGTAAGATGCTAATCTTTCTGGTGTTTTCTGTGTATACTCCTGCGCCCGTTAGCCGATTCGTTTCTACAACAGTCTCAATTCGTGGGCCATCTGTGTAACACACATAATCCGCTTCTAATGATGTTTCTGATTGAAGTTTGCTACACCTATTTACGAAACCTATGTGGTTTTGCTGATCTAATCTGTCGGTAATCTGATTTCGGGCATTCGTTTTTCTGTTACAGCAACAATAGTGCCATGTATGAGCGAGCTTTTCAATAGTCCACAGATATTCAGCCTCGCATACCACAAAGCAGCTTTTTTGATAACTGCTTTATCAACACTGCATCTATTGAAAATGCTTTCTAGCGATGATTGTGCTATTGATCGCTGTGCCCCCGAGGCATACAAGAGAGCCAGTCTCTGTACTTTTGTCAGTAGTCTTGCGTTTTTTGCCTTCATGGTTTGATGCCACCAAATCAGCCTTGCATATATAAACCCAGGAAGAATAACTGAGCATACATGCATAGAATCGTTGACGGGCGGCAGCCCCGTGCATTTGCAGCGATCCTTCCGCACTGCAGTAGTGAGATACACTTCACACTACGCGATTCTATGTGAGCGCTAAAAAGTAGTCTACTGCCGAGGATTACACCTAGATATTTCACCATTTCGGACACGGGGATTGTTTCGTTCCCAATCTTCACCTCAGGAACTATTGGGGCTATCTTACTTCTGCTGAACATAACAATTTTTCTCTTTCTAAGCTGTATAGTCAGACCATGCCTTATGCCTGGTACACCAACTGGCGATAACTTTGAGAGTAGAGTTTGCATTCCTAGCTACTGTAGTTGGTTGGATTCCAGGGCAAAGTATTGCTATATCCTCTGCGTAGGCATGACACGAAAAGCTTTTAAGTGATAACTCTCGAATCAGACTATCTATTACTAGACACCATTTAAATACAATAATAACATTCATCTATGTCTCATCGGACCCATGGGTTCGATGACTCGAAAGTGGGAGGCCCCACTTTAAGTCAAAATCAAAATATTTTAAGATTCTCTTCAGGAATTTTGCTCAAATTTTACTGAGTTGTGCGCACGTTTGACCTTTCAAATGAGACCTTAAAGTTGAACGAACTCAACCGTCCTCGATAGCCCGGTGACCCAAAAAGACTCGTCCGCACCTGAAATTTCAGTGGGTTATAACTGAAAATTCCTTCAAGGAATTTTGACAATTTTTGTTTTACAAATAAATGCCCGTTAGGCCTTCTAATTGAGCTATTGAGCCCGGCAAAGCGATGGACCGTTCAAAAATTACAACAAAATTAAACTCGAGGAGCGCAAAAGCCGCTTAGGTTTTTGCGCAACCTTAAGCAGTATTTGTAAGCTAGATAGGTTTATTTTCACTACGTATATTACATTCAACTTTATATTTGCAGTTCAGAGTTCTCTGTATAAGTAGTTGTCATTAATGCAGCACAAAGGTATCGGAGTCTCGACGCTCCTATACGCGGCTACTACGATAGAAACATCAGCTTTACCACAGTTGATATTTCCCGTTGCGAGCAACATTTTTGTGTACAAAACATAGCGAGATGTGATGTTCGGTCTGTCGGGTCTTGGCCCGACGGATCAATTTTTGAAAGGACCAGTGACCCGGCTCTCAGAAACCGAAAGTATAGCAAAATTTTGAGAAATTTAAAATGTTAACTGTGCCCAACATTTTGATAGGTTGAGCTTAAATCTAGGCTGAAACCAAGGAACGTAATTATTGAGATTGCAAATTTAGGTGAAATTTCATAAGGAAACTTGCTTACGGTTGCAATAACCGTTAGATTCCGTGTTACGGATCCGCCTTGACAGACAGGAACTGCTAAGAATTTAGTAAAACTTTTCTACAAAAAATTTTAGTATTAGCTGTACAAAAATCTAATCACTCCACGATCAGCGCCGATGACCTGCAAGGCATCGTCACCCCTAGGACCAGTATCAAATAAAATTTTAGCAATCTGAATCAACACCTTACCCCTGCCACCATACCCTGAAAAATAAGGTATGTTCATACATTCGTATTATATAGTTATGCATTTTACGTAATGCAACTGGTAGAGAGAACCTGTATGAAGTTGACCGCTTTGGGACAACCCTAACACGATTCGTTAGCTTAGGAGGATAAGCAAACAACAGTACAACCGTTTCGTAACGACAATGAGCTATCCGATAAACTAACAAAATGATTCCCCCGCGAGCAATAGAGTTCGGACATACAAATAACTATGAATCTGTTAAGTAGGTTAAGTATTTGTATTCATGCGGAGCTCGTGAAAATTGAGGATAGCCCCAGAGTCGTTCGTTGCTTCGGCAAAGGTCTGCTCGCTAGTGTTCCTCGTTTTCGAGTGAGGAATAGTTAAGCAGCTAAATCACTAGCTTAGTAAAATACACACAGAACGAACCAACAAAACACTTTTTGACGACCCGTATATCACGATTCCGCAATGGGCTGCCAATTATTGCGGTAGTGCGAAGAATCTTCTTTGCGAAGTTGGATTTAAAATTTGTATACAGTATGCTCGTGAACTGTTGGTCCGAGGCAATGTCCGAGCTTCACCAGAAGAATTCCATAGGGATAACACAAATACGAATATTTCGTTGAAACTTATACTTTTGGAAAACTCTCGCAAGTTGAGAAACGCTAGTCCCCATCATTCTTTTACAAGTACATTCGAATCGATAAGTAGGACATGAGCGCTATGCATCCGTACTTCGTAGTGGTTCACGAGTGTAATCATCAAAACGGCGAGACACAGCACGTTTCCGAATCACCATTGAGCCGAGTCTTAACAATGAATATATGTACTTATGCACCTATGTAACCATATCCTTATTCTCGTTTGCATTTGTATCGAGCGTAGCTAATATTACCAAACGCGAGTTCAGCCGCGTCGCCCGGAGAAAACCATTATCAGTGGACGTCAAATCACCCTTACTTTAACCAACCCTCCAAGTCGGCAACCATATCTTCGTTCTAGCTATTAATCCAGTACTTAAATTTTGCCGTGTTGGCACGCTTAGCAAGTCAGGCATCGGCATTTATCATTTTACTATGAAATAAAACCAACCAGAAAAAAATTCAAAATGTACGACAAAAATAACCTTGTTTTTGTGAAGGATATTAAAATGGGGTAAAAAAGCCATCATTTTGACTTCTGACCCAGACATCAAATCAAAAAATGCTGTGGGATGTTAAAGGTAAATCGACTATGCCGGTTCGAACAAGCCCAAGATCCAGAATTTTGCGTGAGTCATTCCCGGGTTATGGCCGATTAAACACACGACGGAATGAAAATCTTTCACCCCTGCAAAGTACAATCTCCACTACGTTACACCACGATTTGATGAATTATAGTTTTATACATATACATGTTATTGAAACGAGCGAAGCGAGTTTCCCCAAATAGGTTGCTAGCGTGCGAATAGGGGAAAATTTCTTTTTTTTGTTTGTCTGTGACTTTCATAGCTCGACACTGGATCGATGGATTTTCACAAACTTTTTTTAATGAACCGTTATGGTCTCCATATGATTCTTTTGTAGGTTTGATGTGCATTCCGGGTCGGGTTTCGGGTAAGAAACAGGTCAGAAGGGTCAAAATTTAACTTTTTTGAAATTTCGGTTTTGGAGTTGCGTATATATGTGTCTATAACTCGAAAAATAGAAGGCAGAGCGACAAACGGAGGGCACCTTCCGTATTCGCCTCAACGAGAGCTACAACTTTGTCTCTTACGTTATTTTTGTGGGACTTCCATCTAACCCAGAAAAATGGGTTAAAGGTCATTGGACCACCAGTAGTGTGAACTGCAAAATTCGAGATTTGGTTAATTTTGCCAGATCTCCGTGAAAAGACAGGTCCCTAGGTTTTCGACTACGCTGAAAACGTTGGCAGGAATGTTTTTGGTGTATTGTCAATATTTTCCATGATTAAAGATGGTCGAGTTTGAGGACCAAACCCTAACATTTGAACCGAACATTCGAGATTTGGGAAATGTTGTCAAGCTTTGAAGCCAAACATTCGAGACTTGGTTAAGTTCGCCTGATCTTCCTGAAGAGACGGGTTGCTTTGGTTTCGTCTTTGATTATCATTTTGTATGAACATAAGGAATGACTGGGTCTGTAAAGTGTGAGGTCACGCTCGCTCGTTTCCCCTCGCTTGCGAGCTACTAGTATATAACAATATGGCTGGTAATATATAACTCGAAATGCCTCGTAATCCACATCGGTCATTACACAGATTACATTATCGATATTGGCGTTTTGCTGTGTTGTCAACTGAAACATCTTAATCAAAACCACGTAACCAAAACGTGCTCTCTGTTGTATAGTGTAGTATAAATATTTGACGTTTAAAGTATACGTATTCAACTAGTTCAACATCTTACACTTTTCTGATGCAGTAGGTAGGATTGCCTTTAATGTAAATTCAAGGGCGGCCATAAAATTAATGGTACAAATTTTCACCCTTCGAGTTTTAAAGTGGTTGGTCTATTATTATATAGTAATTTATCATCAAGTGAAAGTCATTTAACTTGAATCCTCTGTAATAATAACTGGCAATGTTTTCTCGGCAACATGGTAAAATTGTGTACCTTTTACGTGTGTAACAAATCCTTACGGATCGTTACGAGGTGGATAATCCTGACCACAGCCTAATGGCTAACTTTTATCGAAAACCCATAATCTTGACCACACAGCAATGGTCAACATTTACGAAAATCCTGACCACACGATAATGGTCAACATTTAAAATAAATCTGACCACAGTGCCATGGTCAACATTTTTCGACCACCAATAATTATGTCCACAGTATAATGGACAACATTTTTTCCGAATACAAAAATCCCATCCACAGTATAATGGACAACATTTTTCCGAATACAAAAAATCCCGTCCACAGTATAATGGACAACATTTTTTCCGTGTACCAAAAAAATCCCGACCATGGTGTAATGGTCAACTTTTAATCGAGTTCCCCAATAATTATGACCACGTGTATAGTGGTCAACATTTCCGCATTCCGTCACCAGTTTCTCCCCAGCCTGGAACACCCGGCGGGAGTAGCCAAAAAGGGTACGGAACCCACCCTCGCCTTACAATACGTACATTTATGTAAGCAGAACCAATTAATCTCCTCTGAAAGCAAACAAATATGTAAATTGAGCTTCTCTATATACACACATCGACCGTAAAACCCTGTTGTCACCTCATATATAGATCGCCTAACTGGCACAAATCATGAACTACGGTATATACGTAAATCAGCAATCGAAATAACTCGCAAGATCAATAAGGTTATGTAAGCACATAATTACGATCGATCGGGAATCATCGGATATATACGTAGAAAAGTGAAACAGAACTAAAATCAGAGTATATACGTATGTGATTGGAACAAATTCAATCATACCATCTACATATATATAAGCGAACGGAGTAACCAGATCTAAATAGTCCCGCCATGTGAATGATTCGTATTTTTAGTATTTCGGCCTGCACCGCCGACATGTTTTGATCAAGATGGGTATTACCGTTGCCCTTTCAGGAAAGTAATAATTGCTGAAGAATCGTAATCGTTTGTGCAGATGTCTATATTCAGCTATGTACATATTGATTATAGTGCCCCAATGGCACGCTTTGGTACATATATATTAGTATTTGCATCATTCTCTATTGGCCATAAAGGCACCCTGTATGTATAGTTGAATTACGTATCGTTATCATTGTAATTGTTATTCGTTTGGTGGCCATAAAGGCACCTTTTCAATGTATGTTACCATGACCGTATGATATAACTGTGTGCCGTGGAATTGATGTTGTTGTCTATACATGTTTTCAGGTACAAGTTTCGACAATTTGATTGGGATATTAATTGTTAATTAATTATTGTACCCTGTTCATACCATCTATTGGTATTGCCTGCGGCCGTAAAAGCGCCGCCATTGTTATTGTCGTATACCGTATTATGCCAATATTGTGTTATGATTGTATCGTTTTGTTGGGTCGAACAGGCCATAAAAGCGCCTGCGTTTGACCATGATTTATATGTTCTGATTGTCATACTTTGTTGTGTATCTTCATAATTTTAGGCTGGGAATATGATCAGAGGAGTGTAACGTATTTGACATGTTTTAGAGGGAATTTTAGGGATTTTTGCGCACGCGAACTGAGATTTTTGCAGGTATAGAATGCGAGCATGGCGAGCCCTTGCCATACTCGATTTATAGAGAATTTTAGGACGGTACGACTCCCCCACCGGACCCAGTGTAAAAGTATATATATAGGAATAGCCCTACCCCGAGCGGTAGGACCTCAAAACGAGTTGCAAATTTTTATAGGAATTACTGGCCGTGACGGACACCCGTCACGACCGTCCTCACGAATGAGGACTACAAAAAATGTGGCTGTCCGCTCGAGAGCGAACAGCGATCGAAACAATTTCTTGAAAATTATAAGACCAAACTGAAAATATAAAGTTTACCAGTGCTCGCTACACTGGTAATTAGTCAAACTTAACAAAATATTACTTACCAGCGTTCATTCGCGCTGGTTAAGATAAGAAATAAAAGTTGAAAATTTAGCAAATTTGGTGTCGAAAATATCGGCTCCGGTCCATAACTCCGGAACCGTTAGGAATTTCAAAATGTGGTGCTCAACATTTATTGTAGATAATTTCACGGTCTTTCGAATGAGACCGGTTTCGTGGAAATCCGACCCGGATCCACGGACTTAGGGACAAATTAGTATATAAGTAAGCTGGTAAAATACATTTAATTAAATAATTCGACGAATTATGGACAGAAAACCGTGTGAGTGTTTTTAGTATCTCCAGTCTCTCCTTAGCATTCTTTTTAGCATCTCCAGAGTAGAATCTCCAGACCCGAGGCTTTCATTTGAGCCCGGACGGGTCTCGCTGCGCCCACTTTTAGATACCCCGTACGAAGATTTCAAACTAACGCCCCGACAGGCGTGTCACCCCTCATTGGATTCCCCGTGTCGAGACGAATTCAAAAAGGTATAGAACTCCCCAGAAAAGTGCTCCCCGAACCCAGGGGAACCGTTTCAACACCCCGATTTGTGAAAAATTTGGCATGGACCCTCCCCCAAGAGTCTATTTTCCCCCCCTGTAGACCGAATACGGTCCTGTTACATATTAAAATGCTCGGGCGGACATGCTGAGTCCGAAACCGAGTCTAGTTTGGCACTCAGGCCATCTCCCCAGGAACCCCACCCTCTTTTTTTTACCCCTTCGCTCCCCTTTCTCTTTCTTTGTTTACCTAATTCGCGTCCTACTTTTGCGGACGTTGCTTCCGAATTTATAGACGGATGTATTTATTTATAGTATACACGTTTTCGCTTTATATAGCCTCGCCAGTTTTGATATCTACCGGTATACTCGTTGAGTAAACAACGCCACAGTTGCATTCAAACCATTTTAATATTAACTGTATGCGGATTATATATATAAACAGAGAACTGTTAGCTGAAGTTTGTTATCAGCTAAATGAAATGGCACTTATTGATTAAACAGGCATCAGAGAGGCATCTATTTCATATAAAATTAGTTTAAGAAAGTGAAGTTTTGAACTATAAAAGTAATGTAAAGCTTAAAGTTCAGCATCTAGCCGACATTAAAACAGTAGAGGTCCATCATGGAATACTAATGATCTTAAGTAAATAAATTTGACCCATTCAGTTTGTATGAAGTTAATATTATTATTCTGGCAGTTCAAGGTTACGCTTGTGGAGTATAACTTAAATTCGTAGATTGTAGTAATGTAGAGAAGTTTCCAGAAGCTGGTGTTTTATATGAAGTTACTATATATATTTGAAGTTTTATTTGAAGCTTGCCGCTTTTATACCGAAACCTCTAGAAACTTTTGAATATCCTTATAAAAGTTTTATATTAGATCAAGTTTTATTTTAAGTTATAAGCGCTTTATATAAATCTGCCGTAAACAAGGTAATAAATCATTAGAATTAAATAAGATTTCATATAAAATTCGGCCCAAAATTTTAGGAAATATGATCGGAATGTGGCCGATAAGAAAGTTTGTTTAATTCGGTCACATTGGATCACAAAATCGAGCAAAAGTGCTGAATAAGCACTTTAACTGAAAACAATTTAAAATTTCAAATTAATTCAAATTTCATATAAAAGCAGAGTCGCAAAGACTCTAGAGCGTTCAGTACGACTGCGGCAGCGCAGAGTTCGGTCGTTTTGCAGACCGGCTCTGGCGCTTAATCATTGTTTTGGTTTTACTATCACTTCGCTTTGGCATTACGACTTTTGTTTTTGGTTTCTGCGCTTGGATGGATGCGATGGACGACGATTCAAAGACCTCGAGTATCGTAAGTATGGACAGGGAGGCGTAGGTTAGGCCTCGAAAATAGTTAACGTCGGATAGGGTTATTTAAGGTGGAGAGCCGAATCGGTTATATTGATTCAGTGTAAGCGCAAATCATTATGGACTCCCTGTCCATACGTCAATTTACATGTTAGTCCCGCCCGTCCTAGCTTGTCCCGCAGGCACGTAGTAGCGGTTAGTCGATCGCCTCATTTAATTGGATAGCCGAAGTCGTACTGGACCTCCCTCGGTCAAAGAGTTAGGACACAAATAAGCGCGACACTCGCGCCGGATAATGTGACATGATTCCCTGAGTCGAGATGAGACCGGAAACTTTAGTTTGAGCTGACCGAGGTTAAATAAAACGTTCCAAAGTTGAAATTATCATTAGAGCTCCGCATCATCCACGGTCACGCACAAGTTTCACCCAGTCATTATTAAAGTTTATTTGCAAGGTTTATGCGTTTTACGATTTCTGGACGCGGAGCCGTCCATCTGTTTGCAATGCTTTGTTAATAGGGATTTATCAGAGTTTTTGATTAATTTGCTCTAGGAACTCAATCAAAATTTCGATATTAATGTCGTAGTGATGCAGACTTGTGAAAAGTTGTTCTAAACCGTGAATAAACCTATTGAGCCACCGCCCTGCAGGCTGTCTGCTCGCCCATGTAGAAATTTGATGTACCTCGAGAGTTTCCTCAGGAATTTGGTTAGGATTGTACCTGGATCTCGAGGAGGATCCGAGGCATTACTCTAGCACTTGAAAACTTCGAATATTACCTCGGGATCATAAACCCGACAACCCTGAAGGGGCTCGCCCCCACTAAAATAGGACGATGTGAGTATCTTAGGATTTACTCCAGGGATTTTACTGAAACTTTGATAGCTTTTGTATAGCGCCGTCCACTAATGAATAGGATTTTAAAACATGTCGATTTCGAGTCGGAAACCGAAACCCGACGGCCTTGAAGTGGCCCCTCCCCGCTAAAAGGTGAAATTAAGATTAAAAGTAAAGTATTTTAAGAACTTCTCTAGGAATTTCACTGAAACTTTCGCTGTTTCTTCGTAGGGATGTCCGCTATTGGACACCGCCCTGAAACCTGACATTACTATATCGGAATCACAAACCCGATGGCCTGGAAATGGCCTGACCCTGTCAAAATGTGGAAATGTAGTCAAAATTAAAATATTTACGGATTCCCTTCAGGAATCTTGGTGAAACTCTCGCAGTTTCTTCGCAAGCATGCCTGCTTTAAGATAGTATCATAAACTTTAACTTTATCATGTCGGAATTACGAACCCGACGGCCCGATAGTGATCCGCTTTTACCCGAACTTTGCACATTAATATCTGGACATCTGTTCCAGGAATTTTATCGATTTTTCTTGTAGATATAGAGGCCCAGTAGGCCTTTCGTTTAAGCTATTGAGCCCGGCAAAGCCGTGGCCCGTTCAAAAGTTATGAGCAATTTAGATCCGACCCGCACAACCGCCGCTCGGATTGTAGTTCAAATTTCATAATACAGACTGTTTCTGTAAGTCTGTTTTGGTCTTGCTTTTCCACGCGTTTTAGCTGGGGAAAGGAAAATATCAAATTCCCCAGTGTTGATAAGTTGCATTAGCAGTGAAAATATTTTAGGATTTCAAGATTGTCGAAGTCGCCAAATGCGACTTCGAGTCTATCGGGTCTCGGCCCGACGGACCATTTTTGTGAGGACCGTTGACCCGGTCCTAGGAATTCGAAGTAGAAGGTCAAACCCAGCATCCATGCAAAAGTTCGTAGAAAAAGGCTGGTAATTTAGGAAGTTAGGACGAATTGTAGGTTTTCTCCAGCCCCTATGAAATTTAAGCTCAAATCTCGATTGAGAATTAGAAGACAAATTAGTCTGAGGATATCTACCGAACAGGATTAAGCTAGGAAAATTGGCTACGGTTGTCCTATCAACCGGGGCCTTCGTTTATCGCCCCGTCTAGTCGAGCAGGAATTGCTCGAAACAACGCTTAAATTTCAATACCAAATTGAACTCGTTTTTGAACGTTTCCCAAGTCCAATCAAGGCAGGCTTTAGTATTATTGGAGTAATGCCGACGGCCCACGGGGCCTCGCCTCTGATATTGCTCGTTTCGACTAAAATCGTAGGTACAACCCGTATAGTATGCGCGACAAAATTTAGTATTGGGAAAAGCTCAAAATTCGGTCCCAACTTCTGTCTACCGGGACCCCGTAAGTGCCCGGAAGTCAAGTCCGCTCCGATCGTTCCTTTTTTCTGTTGTTGCAAATCAAGTTGTTGTATTTGAAGCATTCGTTCCTGCCATGACCCGGATCAAAGAATTACGAAAATCAGGGCCCGAACTCCACCGTGCTTGTGGAACAATCTCGTAGAGAATCAGGATCAAAATTATGTAGTGTATCCGGATATTTCAGAACAAAGTTTATATCACATTTCAAACTTGTATGTATGTATGCGAGTAGGGGAGAAAATTTTGTATCGTACCGTTGTCGCACATTTAGAAAAGAACTTAGGAGTCGTACCGCGGAATATTGCATATCTTGTCATGATATCCTCAAATAGTTGTTGTATCCATTATTGTGTTGTGTTGTCATAAGTTAACCGCATCGCTACTAATTGCGAATTCAATTACCTGATCATTATGTACCATAGTTTTGTGATTTGCATGAGCAAGATGAAGTCTCGCAAACGTCCCGTTGCACGCTCATCCCCGTATCCCCGCCTCGTTCCGCCTTTCGCTTACCCGAACCTATTGTTGTGTCGGAGTTCCCCTCGTGTTATCAAGCCTAGTCCTAAGCAAATAGTTATTTCGATGGCGCCTTCATGATGTCGATAACTAACCTTAGCCCCCATTAGTACTAATCTTAACTTCACCCACTACTGTTTTTCATGAGTAAGGTAAGCGCAGCTGTCATGAGATAAGGCTTCACAGTATATGCCGTGTTTTGACTCAGCTGTGTGAGTTCAGTGAAAAAGGCGGTGACTCCGTGACCCTCCCCAACCGATGCTCTGCTTATTACGTATTAGCGTGCTATAAATGTGACATAACGCTATTGTATCTGCCCGTACAATATGTATCTGTCCGCGTACCCGTAAATTTTTGTGTAACTCATCAATAAATGCTCGCTGAAAACCCGAATTGTGTAAGTGTTTTGTTGACCCACTGTAGCGATAGGAATTGAAGGGGTTTGAAATCCGTCACCCCGATCGACGACCCACGTTCAGGTTTGACACGCGCATCGAAGAAGCAAACCTGAGCGTGACTCGCCGATTACAAATTAGTTTATTAATCATTGTTGTTGTATAGGTACGACTGGTGCGACTCATTAGGAAAGAAAATTTTAAACTCACGCTGAGCACCCAAACTAGGAAATTAGATACGCGCGGATCCGACGTTAAACGTCTAGGGATTTGTCGGACCCTAGTGGGGGCCACTGGCTAAAACAAAACCAAATAATTGCCCATTTTTAGAAAGTTAGAAAGAATTTTATACTTCCCGGGTTAGACGTGGAGAGGGAATAGTGGTACGGTCTCTTTGGCCTGTGAGCAGGTGACGGAGCCGACCTCCCTGGGGACCTCAAAGGTAGTACCTCGTAGACTACGTGCGCAACCCGTCCGGCAGGATCAGAACACATCCTGTGAAGCGCTCCTGCGGCTTGCTAAGCTCCGTCATTTCTTGGGCCTGACTCGCGTGGGAAAAGACATTCGCGTGATTGAAACCCATCAGGTCCGCCCTTGAAGTCACGATAGCCGGGGTCGTATGGGCATTGCGTCTGGGAAGTGCGCAGTGCAGCAGCGTCACGTCGATATTACACGTGTATATAAGTACAATTACTTCTTACTTCTTGATATTTTTTTTTCTCTCCAGACACCTTTTATTTTGTTTTTTAATATTTCTCTTCTTTTTTTTGTATTCTCCGTAGAAATAAATACCGCCGGCGACCCCCGCCGGCTTTCTTATTAATAACACTGTTATTATTAATAAAAAGAAGCAGGAAGGCCGTCATAAGACATCAAAAAATACTAATAAGGTGTGGAGCCGACGTTTGAACACAGCGAGGGAGGGGGCGGTAACCACTTGGCGGGGTAAACTGTTCCACATAGCTACGACTCTATGGTCGAAAAAGTTGCGGGCCACATTTAGGCGCGGAATTTGAGGATGACGCAATTTTAGGGCATGTCCTCGCGTACCAACAACAAACGCAGATGAACCAAGTCGTAGACATCAAAGTTGAAATAACCGTTAAAAAGTTTGTATAGAAGTATCATATCTTGACGTTTCCGACGCGTGGATAAAAGCTGAAGGCCGAGGATCCTAAGACGAGAGTGGTACTCAACATTTCGAAGCCCCAAGACCTGTTTTGTTGCGTACCGTTGGGCTCTTTCTATCAACATAATATCGCGCAAAGTCCATGGGCTCCACACCTCTGTACAATATTCCAGCCTTGATCTGACAAGTGACTTATACAAAGGTAAAAAAATAGCTTTAGTCAGTGGTTTGAAGCTACGGATAATTGTACATAAAATGCGAAATGCAGCAGTTACAACTTGTATGACATGAGCCGAAGGCTTCAAATTATCGGAAACATACACACCTAAATCATTAACGACTGAAACCGTTTCAATAGTGTTATTGTTCAAATTATATGTATGCGATGGATTGTTATACCCAAAATATATAGCTTGACATTTAGATCCATTAAATGTTAAAAAATTTTCCGCTGCCCAACGTGCAGTATTATGAATATCATTTTGAAACGCAATAGTATCAGCGTCGTACATACCACGGCGTATTTTTGAAGCAATCCTAGTGTCATCAGCAAATTTGCCAACATAACAGTTGATATAAGAATCAAGATCGTCAATGAAAAACAAAAATAGCGTAGGAGCAAGAACAGTCCCTTGGGGGACGCCACTTTCAACATTTGCAATAGCAGACGAAACGCCATCAACAACTACATACTGTTTACGATTGAAAAGAAAGTTTTGAATATAAGCCAGAACATTACCCCCAACTCCGTAAGCTTGCAGCTTATACAAAAGACGGTTATGTTGAACTTTATCGAAGGCTTTCGATAAGTCAAGATAAATACAGTCAACAAAGTTATCATTATCGATAGAGTTCACAACAAATTTTAGAAAACTTAATAGTTCTAAGGTAGTAGTTCTACCAGGTAAGAAACCAAATTGTGATAAGTTAAGCAAATTATTGTTAAAAAAGTATGCTTGTAACTTTGTTTGTACAATTTTTTCGAGTACATTCGATACACTGGAAGTCAAGCTGATAGGCCTATAATTATCACAGTTTTGTCGATTACCCTTCTTATGTAAGGGAATAATACAAGCTAAATTCCAGTCTTTGGGTATAGCCCTAGTCGACAGTATTAAACAAAATAATTTGTGAAGTGGGCGCGCTAGAACGATCGACGCTTGCTTCAAAACACAGTTTGGAATTGCATCAGGGCCCGGTGAAGCATCCATGCGAGGTTTTTGACAAACATTTAAGACATCTAAAATGGTAAATGTAATATCGCAGAGGCTTGCGGTGCCCTTTTGCTGAACTGCAGGGCCAGCAGACATCGTTCTGATGAAAATGGATGAGAAGTGGTTGTTAAATTCGTTCGCACATTGATTTGAATCTGAAACAATTTCATTATTAATAACCAAAGGACCACACGCAGGTCTGGTTTTCAGTTGTTGTCTGGTATATGACCAAAAACGCTTAGGACGTGAACCAATGTTATTAGATAATTTTCGTAGGTATTTTTGTTTAGCAAATTGTATAGTATTGTTCATAAGGGCTGTGAGTTGCCTATAATGTAGCCAACTAGAGTGGCTACGATTACGTTGGTACGATCTGTAGGCATTCCGTTGGCGTTTGATAGCAGCCCAGGTTTCGAAATTATCCCAGACAGGGCGTCGTTTATGAGAGGAACCAGTAGCTAACGGACAAAATCGAGATATATAACTAATTATCACATAACTTAGTTCAGCCCAGCCTGCTTCAACGTTATCTGGCTCATAATTGTATAATTCACTGGAAATATAATTAATAAAACCCAACCAATCCATACGACTCCAGGCACGTTTCGTGCTACTAACTTGACGTTTGATAGAAACATTACAAATTAATTCAAACCATACACTGTCATGGTCGCTCAAACCAAGAGAACAGTCTGTATATACTTGCCCAACCAAATCAGTGATGTTGCAAAAAAGTAGATCTAAAAAGTTGTTGAAACGAGTGGGTTGTGTTACTAGTTGACTCAAATTATTTTCAAGTATGATTGACATAAATTCGTCTGCTGCTGCCGGCCAGCTTTGGGAACGCCAATTTATGAGCGGATAATTGAAATCACCTCCCAATAAAATTGAGTCATAGTTGGATAAGTCCCGCATCACACTAAATAAGTGTTCGTCATCACAACGGGTATTAGTTGGTGAACGGTAAGCACATACAACCAATAACTTTACTTGAGCAATTTCGCAAATGCAAGACATAATGTCGTCATATGAAGAGCTTTCTAGGCTAGAGGTGTACGATTTTATAGACTTTGTAATATAAAGCAAAACACCCCCACCTCTGCTTTTTCTGTCGCTACGATACATTCTATAATTGTCTATTTGAATTTCCGAGTCTGACACACGTCGTGACACCACGTTTCGGTTAACATTATAATATTCGGTTTTTTATCGTTGCAAACTAATCTTAACAAATCAATTTTGTTAACTAGCGATTGACAGTTATACATCACACAACTCAAATTTGTAGTGCTCACACTGTTACTATTGGATTTCTTAGAGGAAAAATAATTAATAGTATTTGTAATATAATTATCATTAATATTAGTATTAGTAAAAACTAAATTATTAGTGTTATTAAGACGACTATTATTGTTAATTATGTTAGAATTTTCATTTTTATTAAAATTAGTATCAATATCAATTAAAGTACTATTGGTTAGTTTTTTGAGGCTGATTTCAACACAACCCTTCCACGAAAAATACGGACATCTTCACCAGCATCTTTTCTGGTCTTAAATTCTCTGTATAATTTCAACTCCTCGTTTCGTTGTATTTGCGTAAGATCACGCTTTACACTGCAGCGTTTTAAACGAACATCAGTAGTATCTTTTAAATTGCTCGCATTACGAAGTATTTTCATTGTATCGTCAGGAGAGAAATTCAACTAACTTTGTACGTCGCACATATTAAAATTGACGGCTACAGTTGTATACTGCCTGATAGTGCGAGATAGTACCGCGTGAGTAGCGAGCGAGCATAAAATTTTGAAAATTAATTTTCTTTGACCACATTAGCAGACAGAATGGAGGATCCTTAGAGTTAGTAGCGGCCAATTTCGGCGACTATTACATTTTTCATACCGATATCATAAGTGAAAACAATTGAATTTCACATTATAATCAGTTGTTAGATGGTTCTTTTCTGGCGAGCATCACTATTACTGAACTTAATATGTCACATGATATTGAATCGAGCGTGCAAGAATCAGAGGTTTTGTATTACAATCCACCATTTAATCGGGATCGCACACAAGCAGTCCGTGTATTTTTAGCAGTACCCGGACACGGAAACCAACCCGGACCTTGGAAAACACAATATCCAGACCTGGAATTTTTGAAAACCAATATGAGGAACCGGATCAGGTATTTTTCGTGAGAAATACTCGGACCCGGATGCAACTCTAATAACGATGAATAATTTTATAACCAAAATAAAATTGCAGGTAATTCTTTCCTCCTCTAAACTTTTCAGGTTTAATGATCTGTATAATGACATAGTATGGTATCTCTATAGTCTATGAATGAAGAGTCTCCTAAACTCGTTCCATAGTTAGAATATTATGGAGTAAGTGGGGACACCAAACTACACTAGCATACATTAACCTGGGTTTAACAAATACCTCATAGAATCTAAATAAATAACTGGTGTCCCAAGTTCGAAATTACGCATAGATATTATTAACCTCTTTAAATCCAGTGGTTGCCACGTTCATGCAATATTTAGAAAATGTGAACTTGTCACTTGTCTCCACACCCAGGTCAGAAAATGCAGAAACTTTTTCGTTACGTGAATTAGATAACCAATAAGTATTATCTGCGTTATATATACTTTCCGAAATTCAAAACTACATTTATCAGGATATCAGGAAATAACCGGAACCGGAACCAGCAACCGGACCCGTCCATTTAAACCGGAGCCTGAACCTGGTCTTCGAAATTAATATATATATATATAGTACAACATATATATAGTAAAACAGATGAAGGAAGAAATTAAGGCATAGTGGATTTAAAATGTATTAAAAATAACTTTTACATTAAACTTAATGTATTGCGATGACATTATTGCCTTTCTGAGACTTTAGAGAACCTGAGGAAGCTGATAATGTTTATTTATTGATCAATATGTCGGTTTCTGGACAAGCATGGCAAAAATGCCTTCCACTATTATACACCCTTGCGTATACTGCGTCAAATTGAATGTGCTTACAACGCATGGAGCTCAGAGTAAACACTTTCGCTTTGTCCCCAATAGCCTCCATTTATTACACATACGTTTGTTACATGTTGTTCTGTAGCAAACTTGAAATTATTGGTTTATATGATTCTAAGAGAAATTAATAGATAGAAAGTAATTTTCTGACCAGTGGTATGAAACACTGTTTAGGCTAGCGTTGCACAAACAGTACACGTCGGTTAGATGATAATGATGAAAACTTGCTAATCAGAATGCTATAAATCAGACAAACTGTGATGCTGTTAGCACTGTTGTCAACAAATACAGTTCATAGCCAAGAAAGCAGCTTTTGGCTACGTTGCAGATAACGTTACTTTACTTTAATGTGGACTGATTTATAATGTTTACAACCGCACTGGCTGGTGCTTGACGCAATTCATGTTAGCCAAGCATACGCTAAGTACTTCTACGTAAGCCATACTCTATTACCCAGTTGGACAGGTTTAATTCGAACGCAACCCGGAGAGTTCTGAATGTGTAAAATAGCTGCTATAAGCATCGACCTGGCTTTGATTTGTTAACAAACTCTTGCAGGTTATTATGAAAAATTCCTACTGAAATTATGTGTCCTACTTACGTTTCACACGTCAAATTGCTTAGTTAATCTTTTCTTTTGCTTGGTTGTATTGTAGCTTAATTATTGTATAATATATACATATTAGATATGTTTGGATCAGAGATGCAGCAAAAATGTGGAAAACTTCAAACAAAATTTTTAAACCGTAATTCCGGTTCCGGTATGGTTTTTGCTTTTTGCCGGAACCGCAGCCGGAACACGGTTTTCGTCGGAACCGGAATTCCGGTTAACCCCTGCATGATATATATATAACTTTGGTTGCGCATTAATAGTTCATTCTGAAAGTTTAGCTAGATCATATTGCGCTTCGCGTAATATTGTGTCACCAACATTATACGCAACTAATATATAGTTCACCGTCATCTGCAAATAACATAAGTGAAAATTTTGTTAAAGTTGTACCTAAGCTATTAATACATGTCAGTAATAATTTCGGACCCAAACGGCTGCCTTGCGGTAGATTAGAAGTAACTGCAACTTTATCCGATTTTCCGTTATTTATAGCAACAAACTGGTAATACTTCTAAAGTCAATAAACAATATTACCACTAATACCAAAGGCTGCTAGTATTTGAATTAATTTTCCATGTTATAGTGCAAAACGCTTCAGAAATATCAAGAAAAATATACTTCAACTAATTTTCCTTCGTCTTTATTTTTCGATAAAATATTGTAAGATACACGTAGTTGAATAGTTACAGAACGGTTTTTTTTAAAACCAAATTTATTTTCTGTATTTAAGGCGTCCAAATAAATATCTAAATATCACATACAATTATTTCTAAAGGGTTATTACACGAGCATATAATGGTAACAGGCAGGGAATAACCGGAACAGAAATTTACCGGAACCGGAACCAGCAACCGGAACCGTCCATTTAAACCGGATCCGGAACCGGAACCTGGTCTTCGAAATTTCTATGTAGTAAAACAGATGATGGAAGAAATGAAGGTATAGTGGATTTAAAATGCATTAAAAATAACTTGTACATTAAACTTAATGTATTGTGATGGTATTATTGCCTTTCTGAAACTTTAAAGAGACTGAGGAAGCTAATAATGTTTATTTGTCGATCAAATATGTCGGTTTTTGGATATTCAGAGCAAAAAATGTCTTCCACTATACAACATTGCGTATACTGCATCAAATCGAATGTGCTTACAAAGCTTTGAGCGTAGAATACACACTTTCGCTCTGTCTCCAGTCGCCTCCATTTACTACACATACGTTTGTTGCATGTTTTTCTGCAGGCAACTTAAAATTATTTATTTATATGATTCTAAAAGGAAATAATAGATAGAAGGTAATTATCTGATCAGTGGTCAAAGACACTGTTTAGGCTAGCGTTGGACAAACAGTGCCCGTCAGTTAGATCATAATGATGATAACTTTCTAATCAGGCTGCTATAAATGAGAC
>JASANE010019994.1:0-14976 GCA_030248225.1 Trileptium ribeirensis | reverse complement strand
CTAGAGTTTAAATTTACTCGAAGTTCACCATCATTGATATTATTGCATGAACCAGCTAATAAACTTTTAGTTCGAATAAATGATTTTAAACTTTACATACCAAAAGCAAGGCTAACAAAACAAGCTCTGGAATATCAAGATAAAATTTTAAATAGTAGTGGGGTTAAATTTCCTAGTATACGGTACAAGATTCAAACCCTTTCAGTAAATAAAGGGTTACAGAATGTGGATTGGACAATCTTCGAAGGCACATTACCACGTAGAATATACATTTGGGGAATAACACAAGAGGCATATGCTGGTGCACCAAAGTCAAACTTGTTTAAGTTGAGTTTACCAGATATGAATAGTTTTACCGTGTTTATGAATGACGATAGATACCCGTGCAATATATCTCTACCGTGTAAGGCTGGTAACGATATGAGATTGTTTTATAATACATTATATGCATTAAATAGCAGAACAGAGAATTTAGGATTAACTGAAGTCGGTTTTAGACAAGGTGCAGGTTATCAGATATTTTGCATTGATTTGAGCAGAGATCATAGTAGTGATTGCAATTATCTTTCAAACCCACCAGATGGACAATTGAGACTTTCTATTGATTTTGCGGAAGAGTTGAAAAAGGCTATTGTCATTTTCGTAATGGGAGAATTTACAGCTGAGCTGAACATAAACTCAAATAAAGAAGTATTTTGGAATAAAATGTCTTAAATAGCTTTAGAAAACAGGTGAATCAACCATGGATAACAAACGTTTTATTACATTATATGTTGTGTTATTTGTTGTTGTGGAGACGGTTATATTGTTCATAAGTGTAAAGCGTAATACTATTAACGTCGAAAATTGTACGAAAACTTTATGCTTCGAAGACTGGACAAACGGATCAAGCGAAAAATGGAACCCAGCAAATGGTTATGATGTCAAGTGGATTAACAAAACGTCGTCAAATCTACACTTCAACATTCGACTCAAACCACCTAAAGGTCTTAAATGGAGCGCATATATGGTTTATTTATTCGACGTATTTGAACATTTGTTTATGAACTTATCAATTCCTTATCAACACGGGCTTATATTGGTGCGATCGGTTGGTATTTATCGAGGATATACTTTTACCAATCATTATATGGGAGCAAGATTTGTGAAACATCT
This sequence comes from Trileptium ribeirensis, assembly GCA_030248225.1. Taxonomy (NCBI): domain Eukaryota; kingdom Metazoa; phylum Nematoda; class Enoplea; order Enoplida; family Thoracostomopsidae; genus Trileptium; species Trileptium ribeirensis. The sequence goes on along the minus strand of JASANE010019994.1, from coordinate 13,821 downwards.
CGCAACATACGATTTGGATAAAGTACTTCGTCAGCGATACGTCGGCATCAACATTCGTCAAGCTACAAATGGATAATTCGATATTGGAATATGTGCGTAATGCTTATCTCCGCGACGAAATTGCACATTGGCAACACCGGGTGGATGAGTTCCGGCGGCAATGTCAAGCAACAGGCGATTATATCGACGGGAGATCGAAAGAGGAAGAAAATTTGATTATAGTTCAACGAAAACAGCAGGCGATTATAAAAGCGGTGGAATTTATAACGAAGAATGAAAACACTTTTAAACAGTCTTTGTATGAATTATCATTGTCATACCCACTGTTGTATGTTGATTATTATGATGATATTATTAAATTGTGTTATATGTTTGATTTGAAGTAAAAAGAAAAAAAACATAATGGTAGCCAATATCGTGTATACGGTGTAAAGCCATCTGATGATTCCCTTGGCAGGGATGAAATGTTTATATATATACCAGTGTATTTCAATTTATTAAATCAGTTTACACTTTCATTCGTTGCGAGACATTATATATAATATACATAATATATACACATACATACTATATATACATAATATATACACATACATACTATATGTACACAATTACAAGAAAAGGCTGAATCATCACCCACACCATTACGAAATCACCACAACCGCCGACCTCCGCCGGCGGGGGGGGGGGGCAAAACCCCTTTTTTTCATCTACTACTGTATATGGGCCTTACGTTTTACTTCTGTAGAAATATACTAGCGACAGCTAAAAGGCTAATTCGTTGCTTCAAATTATTCGAAACTATAAACATTGTTACTATCAAAACAAGCTATACAATGCGGCAGTTATAATTTGACGATGAAATAGAGTTTGTTTTTGTGTCTAATTCTTCTCAGTTGATCCGTTTATCGGAGTGTCTGCGTAAATATACGCTGTTAGGGGTTAGGGATTGACAGTATGGTCGTCGCAAGCTGTTCTAGAAAACGCTGCAACAAATGGAGCAGTGGAGCACTCATTCCTGCAATTGCTGACTATGTTTTTGTGAAATCCTATTTCGACGCTAAATATTTGATAAACTCCGTAAAAAATTAGCGATATCCTATAATCATAATTTGGATAAGCTGGATAGGGCTGCGCGCTAGACCACTCCTCCAGGTTTGTCGTCCGGTCGTTTGAATTACATGCCATTTCTGTTTTAAATAAAATATTCAAAATAACACGATGAAGAAATTTGAAATAAATGCCCCTAACACGGTGTCCCTTTCACATTAGTTGAGTGTTTAAAATATTTTAACTTTATATCCTTACGGTCGGCCAAGTATTCAAAGAAACATTATGTGATTTAATGATTGTTATTACCTATGGTAAACCCATACGTCAAGTATCAAAATTAAAACCTACTTATTTTATGCTAAATTTGTAAGCAGTAAATTGGCCCAAATGCACCTAATGCAAATACATTTATATCCTTGCTCATTATGTTCATGCCAACCATATTGTATCTTAACCATGGACTAGCTTTGCAATAACCTCTTATCTTTTGTTCAATATCAATGTTAATTCTACAGCTATAAATTCAAATAATTTTGTAATTAGCTCACTCGTAGTAAATCTAATGTTTATTGGCATTAAAACTATAAACTTTTTCGTGGTTACTCATGACTACAGAATACAAAGACATAGCTTTCGGTGTAAAACTGGAAAAGCCTTTATCGCCGTTTCTCATGTTTAATTTTGACTGACCTGTTCACGACGGAAATATTCACTTATTACAGCAACAACAAAACGTTATTTTCTAGTTAACATGCCCCTTCATGCAAACTGTTATACATTTATTCCGCCTCTTATATTGCTAAAAATCCATAACATTTGCTCCATCTACGCTAAACAAGCTCGGGTTTTGATTGCCAGAAACATTTACTTGCTGCATCGTCGATGTAGCTAAAGTATCGGGTTTTTGGCTCAATCTGCAATGTAACACTGAAAAATGAGATGGTCATTAAAGGTGTGAAGGAGCCAGATTTTCAGGGTCTTCCTCCTTTCGCATTAGAACCGAAGTAATCTCTAAAGTACTTGGTGTTGGCTGCTGTTATAGTTATATTTTTTATAAAATAGAGCTTTTAAGAGCCGACCGCAACTTCTGAAGATATACTACGTTCGGATCGGCTTGATTCGTACAGACAGATCTTAGGCTCTCACTTGGTTCAGCTCCTCAGCCATTATGGCAAGAGTGGCTCGGCTCTAAATGCGATGCAAGACATGCTGGCCGAGCGAAGACATTAAATTATCACCTCTACTGCGCAAGAAGCGGACCCAGCGAAATAACCATGTAATTAAGTCAAATATTGCAAAACAAATTTGTTATATTTTTATATAAAAAATAATCATGCAGCTTCAAACTACTGCGCTATACGTTGCAAATGAATTCTTAATTTAAAATGCGTTATGCGCTGCTAACATTGTGCAGCTATGACACCTTATACTAGTGATTTATAAAGACATGCCATGTGATAAGTATAATTGAATTCGAGTGGAACGAGAATTCTCAATTTTGGCTCTCATTTTGGCCCATTTTTCGGGCACCCCCTCCCGTTTTTCGACTTTTCTCTATAAGTAAAGGAGGTATCCGTAAACTAATAGACCTATTCCATGTAGCTTTACCAAGGCTTTCCAATGATATATAACAACTTTTTCAACTGCTTCCCAATCTGGAGTCTATAAGCTTATACTTGGCGCCAAATTTTATATTTGGTGAAAACTCGTGGGAAATGCACCTAAATGTGTGTTTTTTGTTGCTTTTAGTGTGTTATATGGGGTTTTCTGGGCCGACAAGCTCATTGAGAGTGTCAAAAATATTGTGTGGCAGATATTTTTCACACTTCTGCTTCATACTTGGTATGAAAAATGAGATTTTTCTCAAGTGTCGGTTTGAATTCTTTAACGTTCTTTTCACGGTCAATTTAGGGTTTTATTGAATTATTAAATTGTTAGTTGATTGTTTTTGTACTTGTTGTATGATGTTTTGTCTACTGCATACGTTGGCTATCAAAAGAGGTGGGCGTAACTGAGACTCATCACTCACGGTTTATATAATGCTGCACCTGCGTACTGTGTGTAGGCTTTGTTTGTGTGTGCTTTCTACAACAGACTTCGGGGGATTGTTCTGACCACTCGAAATCTGGCTCCCAAGCGAACGTCACTAGTATATAAAGCATTGTAATTATACATACGTGTATTTACACGGCCTCTCTCATTTCCAAGCAGTCGATTTAAAATTCACGCTTAGATTAGCTCGATCTCTGTAATTTTTTAGCAATATGGGCTTTACAATCACTAAAACTAATCTAGAACCACACTGTCATATCAGAGGACCTAATTTTGCTTTTCGCTTACACTGTATTCAAAAATGTCGATCAAATCAGATAGCTGGTCGATATTAACATCATGATGCAAATTATAATTTTTCATTGCAATATTTCCCTCACTCATTATATACGTATGGTATTCGTAGTCGTTTAATTTTGGCTAACGCTGATCCTGTTCATAGCAACTTCAAAACGTTTGCAATAAATACATATCGCTGCCGTTCTGAAGTGTGACGGCGAACGCCATGTTAAAAAAGCTGCTCTATCAACGGATAATGTCAATGATTTAAACCTAGAAAATGACATATTGAAGTTGATAATTTAAGATTAACCATCAACGTATCATTGTTTAGTTTGATGTTGGCAGGTTAACTAGTCTAGGAGTCGGGCCGACTAGCACACACAGTCTCGTGGTTTCTGGTTTCCGAACATTGATTGATCAAAAGATGATCTCAATCATTTAAAAATAGAAAATAAAATGTTGAGTAGTCGTTTAACCATCAACGTATTATTATTTGATTTGATATTAGTAGGATAAGTAGTTTAGTAGTCAGGTCCACAAGCACACGCCGTTTCATAATTTCCGAACAAATACACCTATGCGGTCAATTATATAAAGAAACCATAATATATAAACTAAAAATTATTAATATCGACATATTGTATTTTAACAGTATATATGAAATAATTAAAAATCTAAGTTGTTCACAATAATTAAAAATCTGTATTTCTTGATAACTCATTTGTCAAAACTTTCATTGAATACGTATTCCACGTTTGAGCTTAACATACCGCACAATTGATGCACAGCAGAAAAACTAAAATAGTATATGTATTGAGTTCAAATCAAAACTTTTTCTGTCTAGCCGCCGAAGGGCATCGCTTAGCATTATTTCAGTTTAGCGGTTCTGCTTGATCGATATTTTAGCAAAGTATTTTGTTTTCAAAATTTTTTTTAGTTTATATTGCTAATTTATTTACGTATAAACTGAGTCGTATAGCTATCTGACAAAGTGAGCGACGGGGGGTTGGGGGTGACAAAACCACCTATAATTAGTTTTGTTATATGTCACACTGGGAAAGACTAAATAACACTGGGTCTAGATTGGTACTTGAAGACTTAATCTGAAGAGGCAAAAATGACTGAGAAACTTGGGTTTAAAACCCTGTTCCTATCTTTACCTCATGCCAATGTGTTTAGGTATATATATTATTCAATATCCTATATTTTAACCTCACCCTATATTATATCCTGCATTATTTAATATCTACATGGGCATCGTAATCGTGTTTAGGGAGCTCCCCTCCCCCATACACTTTTTACTGATAAACGCGAAAAAATTAACTGATGAAGTTATAACAAAATGAATGTAATCCATCAGCCCCCTCCACTTTTTGGACGGAATGCTCCACTTTTGAAGAGCTTGCGACGCCTTTCAATATTTAGTATTTTTAGCATTTATAAACTCCTGTTCCGGGCGATGCATTATTATGGTGTCAAATTTATTAGTTTTTAAGCAACTAGTTTTGTACCACTCCCAGCAAACTACAGCACTAAGTATATATGTTTCCCAATGTCTTACATACAGAATACCGAAGCGCATCGGTCAGTCATTTTCGGGATGTGACGAATTTTAAAATAATTGAAATTGAATTTTGAAAACACGGAAGCGCATCTGTCAGTCATTTTTGGGTTGTGACGAGTTTTCAAATCGTCGAAATTATAATCTGAAAATACGAAGCGCATCAGTCAGTCATTTTCGGGTTGTGATGAATTTTCAAATAATTGAAATTGAAATCTAAAAAAACCTAAAATAACTCAATAAAATAGTTAACCATAAAAAGAATTAAATCTGAGCAGTTTGAGTAATGTTTCATTGCGTATAGCGACGTAATTATCCACGTAAGTAATTATTGCGCAAAATTAATATTAATATATATAGTGTTAACCAAACAATGAGGTAACAAACTAGTGAGCTTAACTAAATAGTTTTATCTCTTATTGCAAAACTGTTCTTACAGGTCGGGATATTTGGCTCAACGTAGACTGACCATCCTTTCTTAAGCAATGTTGTTTAGAACCAATCGGCAACGCGATTATGGCGTTTGATTCGCTCGCTCCATGTCCGCGGCCAGTATTGTAATATGTGGGATAACACATCGCCAGCGTTACAGTTAGCATCACAATATGGTAATGTTGCAGCTGTAGGTCATAAATTTCCTTATATTTTGAGGCGTTTAATGTAGTTTCTTCCTTGTAATAACGATGGGCCATCAGTAAATCCAGTCATTGCTATCAGGTGTTAGCCAAAAATTCTGCAGACGAAAACCATCACGCTATGTATTCAAAGCATAGATGATGAAAGGCTTGTTCGTCGTTGCGCTTCGTTATAGCCATACCATCGAACCTTGATCGAATTCCTGCTCTTGTCAACTTAGTGGCAACTAAGCTTACGATAGTGGCTGCCTATATATGAGGTTCGATCGATAGTCTCAATTTGGGAACACGATTTAAACGCATAATCGGTACTCCCGCCATTACTTAAGAGAGCTATATTTACTCTCTTCATTTACTCGCGCCTGGTTGAACTTCTTCACATTGACATTCAGAGCACGGCGTAGAAATCTCTTGTCTTGCTACAGCCACAAATTATTTGTGTTACTAAAAAGTAATGTGTCTGTAAGTAAAGTATACATACTAGACTAATTTAGGTTGTCATCTAGGTCAATGTAACGCATACATGCTTATATATGGGTAATGGGGCTACCCCCTGAGCCGTCGGACCATCTCGGCGTGAAAAGCCGACTTTCCGTGGTATGTGCTCCAACCTCCCCTGACGGCGTCGCAGGAGCCGAACACATAATCGTCAAAGCCACCGTACCCCCCATGCCGCCCGATTACTCTCTGAGACCTCAGACCTAACGCAGGAAAGATATAACATGTAAGCACGTGAGTGAAATGTATGCTACGGTGTTTTATATACACTAAAGTTTAAGCGTTAATCGAAGCTTTATACGCGTTACTAATGCCCAAATAAACTATTGCTTTTTCCAATCCTATAACGACCTACAAATATGACTGGGGCCGCCCTTGAAAATGTTACGCGACGAAAAAATCTAGCATTCGAAAAGTAGACAAAATTTCCAATAAATTATATGAAACCATGATCGATTATAGCCAGGATTTTAAGTTATGCTGCAGCGGGCACAGTTTTGCTTCTTCCTTGGTTAATTTCATGGGGTTTTAAAACGCGCTAACTCAAACACCTGTTTCCGTCTTACAATGCTGGAGGCTAGTAGCTTGTAATTTTAAAGCTAAGCTTAAACTTCTAATTCTAAATTCTGTAATTGTAAAGCCGATGTAATTCTTGTCGATGAAGTAAAGTTTAATGCTATATTACCTTCACAGTTAACATAAAAAGCCTTGCGGAGCTTTAATTAAACATATTTTATTACCTTCTGAAACAACAGCTTCCACCATAATGGAATCTTTGAAATGTGCAGAAACAAATATCGTTAAGCAAATGTCAATATAGTAAAGCTGGGTGTACTTTCAAGCCTAAATTGTGTAATCACAGTAACCCGCGTTATGTGACAACGATATCTGCAGCATGTATGAGATTGAAGCGCAGCTGACTGGTCCTATAAATGTTTATATTCCATTGAATCAACTAAGCTCTTCATAGATCCTCCCGAACGCTCTGTCATTCACTGTGTTATTTATTGAACCGGAGTGTTGCGGTTTGAGTACACATGTTTACTGCGGTGGCTCTGTTGAAAAACCAGAACGATGTAACGCATTGTTCTGTTCTCATAAGCAAGCTGTGGCGTACAACAAAAATGGCTCAGAACAGAACGACAAACACATATTATTATTTATTACCTACATCTTGGTTGGCATTTATTGTTAATTTTAGTTCTATTTTCAAGACAAACATAGCATATTTGATATGATACCGGGCTTTTGCTTAATTAGTTCTTTGATATGAAACGCCAGCTTGTTCTGAAATTGTGTTTGTTTATTTTTCGCAAAAAAAAAAATGAAACCAGCAACGGACTGCAAAATAAGTTCTTAGAAATGTTACAACAGAATGTTGCTTAAGGGGCTTGTTTACTCAAGCAAAGTGGTCACTACGTAGAAGTATGAGAAATTTTGGGCTTTGAAAGACTAAAAAATTAAAGGTGATTTTATTATTTTTCACTTGAACCAGTGGAAATCGAAGTACGGAACTGTACAAGCAGCTTAGATGAAAGAGAATTTTGCCCTATTGCGACATGTCAGTCAGATATATGAGTGCTATTGCCAATATCAAATCAGTAAAATCCAATATCGATATTATACTAACTCACTTTGGCAATGGTTTATATACAAACCTAGAAAGGATGAAATCTTGGCGCTGTGAAGGAATTTTACTTGTGCACAATATCATCTGTAGATCATACATTTGTCATGATAAATAACCATTGATAATTTTGGTCATTTTCACTATGCAAATCACATCGTATCCATCCAACCGATATACGCGTATGACTACCTATTCGACAATCTAACCAAGCTGAGATAAGGATTAAATATTTATTGACAACCCGCCGAGTTTGTTGTGACACGTGATTTTGTTATCACTACACCAAGTTTGAGTATAATAAGGTGATGTAACCCAACACCGATAGTGTATGTAAAGCATGATCATATCGATTTTCCGCATGATCAAAATACCGCGTTTCGTACTGTGACTTTAATTAATCACAACAAAAATATATTGGGATCGATGTGTTATTAATTGGGTCACGGCGAAGACTCCTTTGTAGCTGCTTTTGAGATTGGTGCAAAAACATTGATCAGGATGTACGAACAAGTGATCAGTATAGACGAATAACCCCAACCAATGCATGCAGAACGTAAGATATATGCGAAATTGTAAGCTATAAAGCACGCAGTTTATTCTTATATCCGTTTGCCGGTAATGTAATTAGAAAAACCGAAAAATAATTACTATGAAAGGATCATGCTTTTTACAGTGCGTTTTTATACCGTGCAGCACTGAATACTGCCTTAGGAAAGGAGACACTCTGTAAATGAAAAACATCGTAGTTTTAGTAGACGTTATAGTCAGTCGTGGCAATGAAATTGTAGTGATCCCATAAAGTGAAATGTTCAAAACTTCCAACTTGTTCAGTTCCAAATTCGAGCTCAAAATTTAACTAGAATTAAATCAAAATTTGACGGGAATTTGTGATGGAAAAATATGGCAAATCGCGATGCTTCACATTTTTGTTGCGATGTTTTTTCTACATTTTAGCTTAAAAATTTTCAAGATGTTCGTTGTCACTGATTGGCAAAATTAATGCACTACAAAAGTTTGAATAGCGTACCAGGTTAAAATTTAGAAAAATGTAAAAATATGGTTTAAAATTTGGAAAAAAAATTGATTATATTTTGAGTGCAAAATTTGAATTGAAACTTATAACTTGTATGCATACTTTTAATCCAAGGACTTTCAGATGGTGTAGAATATGAAAATCTGCAGTATTTCAAAGCACTAATTGTCGACCGACATAGTTGTTTACGCCAAATATAACAATTGTATTGGTGTAAATCAATAATCGGCTCATGAAACAAAGTGCTATACCTATATACTGATGATGTAGCGAGCTGTTCTGTTTTTGCTACTTGAAGTCTGGGGAGTTCGAAAACCGGTATATCACTACATTTACTAGCCAGGTTATAGCGAATGCTGCGAGTTGCTCTATTTGAGGCTTTAGGTGCTAAATTTCTTTGTAGACCAGTATATCACTACATTTACAAGCTAGGTTATAGGGAATATTGTGAAGCTGCTCTATTTCAAGCTTTAGGTGTTAATTTTTTTGGTAAACCGGTATATCACTACATTTACTAGCCAGGTCCTAGCGAATATTGTGAAGCTGCTCGATTTGAGGCTTTAGGTGCTAAATTACTTTGTAAATCGGTATATCACTACATTTCCAAGCCATGTTATAGGTTTCTAGGCAGACTCAGATCTGGTAGTGACCTTTTCGTTAGGTCAAATAATTGAGTATAATTCGCACCATCTGCTTAATGCCTGGGGGTCATGTGCGACAACCGCGTTCAGTTCACCCAATAAATGCTGTTCGAAAACGACATCTAATTATGCAGTGTCCTGGTTTCAAAGTCTCTATTATTGTATGTACGACAGTAGATATATAATACAAATTACATGCCATTGTTTGTCAAATAGTTTGATTTTATACGAATGGCTATATCTCATGACCTAAGTGGTAATATATATTAAACTAAAATTTTTTGTAATTATAATCTGCTGTTCACCTGTGTTATAGAGCTGCTGAAACACTTACAGGTGATTGTAACGTTTGCGCCTGCTGTACTTACGTACAGGCACTTTGTGGCAGACTATAATAATTATATTTCCTATAATAATAATAATAATTTAAGCAGTATTTGCGTTGCCATGAAACAAAACAATTCAGTTTGAAAGAAGCTTTTTGTAAATAAAAATTGTGAAAAAGAATGAAATACCAGTCCTATTATGTATTTATTGAATTTGGCAATTTAATCGACTGTCTACGAACCAATTGAACTGTTTTTGTTTCGCTGAAAAAGTTTATGTTATACATGTACGATGTTCGATATCCCATGGGGCTAACCGGTACTTCTAGGGAGGCTTTAAATGCGGACTCCAGACTGATTGAGGAGAGTGGGCGGTCAGCGATGGAGGTGTACTAACCAGGGGGATAAATATTCAAAATTTTTTCTAATGTTTACAAATTTTGGTTAGTTTTGCCAATTTCGCCAATTTTTGCCAACTTTTTCCCGATATTTGCTAATACCGGATTCTGACGTTTTTGCTAATATTTTCCGTGCGCTTTTGGGGAATGGAGGGGAAGGGTGAAGGGCAGCAGATGGGGAGGGGTAGGGCAATTGCAAGGGGAGGGGACCGGCACTTTGCGCCGAGAGGAGGCATGACCGACCCTTCAAGGGAATAATCCCCCTCTCAACCTATGAGTAAGTACGGTTGATTTACTTTATGGTTCACTGAATCAATTACCATTTGTAAATTACTAACAGTATCTTGTTGAGGTATCTCGAAGCTATGACGCTAAAAGATTGTTAGTGATTGCGTAGGTTTCCGTCCATAAAATATGCAATAATATATCGCACGATTTCCTACGTTTGCTATCGAAAATACAAATTTTGAAGATTTACGAGAATTGACTTAATATTCACCCAATAAAAATATACTGGCTCTGAAGAAATGGTGAGAGTAGAGACAAGAATTTAGACTCAGGCTCGTCGCATGATAGCCGTGCCAAGAGAGAACCAGAGGTCTGTCTGTGAGCTCTCAGCCAAGTGTATATGGATAAACTTGGATCGGCTTTTTACAAGCTCTTTTGTAAAACAACAAACATATTTACAACATCTGATTTTTAGTACAAGAGTTTGAATAACAGACGGGATATCCTCGTTCCGGCTCTTGAAGGTTCTTTTATTGCAATTATGTGTGAGTTTTTTTGTTGATTCGTATGCTACATATGTGGTATTCCTAATATTATTTAATATCAATCTTGTATTATTACGACCTTGCAAAAACCACGTTGAGCTTGGCTTACCATACGAAGATCCCAACCGAGCCGGGCATGTATCATCAAATTTGAACTGAACCCAGCCTATTTACATCGTGACGCGAGTTGAGCCGGAGCTTAGAAATCTGTCTCTTTCTTCTCTCTTACTTGAGAGTTATATTTTAATCTAAAAAACTAAACGCTACTTCATACGCTGGTAATGGTCGAAGGCAAATTGTTTCAGTCAGACACTGCGGCAATTAATAATGTATTGAAGTGAAGCTTCACTGAAAATCATGAGTTGTGTGAGTAAGCAGCTTTCACAGCTATAATCAGCCATAGCAGATTGATGAGTACGGCGTTGAATACCCGAGTGATATGTTTCGGCGACGCAATTAAAATGGACCTGCGAGCGTACAATAACATTTTACTGTATAAATTGGCATTCTTTGAATATCATTCGTACTAGTGTAAACCAAGCTAAAAGTGTTTCTTGTTGCAAAATTTTTATATGCATATTTTTATTCATTTATGTTTTTATTTATATAGTTTTTATTTATAGCATATTTTATTCAATTTTGCTTTAAACAAAATTCTGTTTCTGATCGTTAGAGTATTAAGGCTGTACTATGTCTTATATATTTACGTTTATATCGCTCAAATAAAAAAATATATATTAGCTGCTAAGCCAAGGCCTTTTCAAAAATTTCATTGATGAACTTGTGACTATTCAATTGCAAACTTTATATAGTGACGCATGGATAATACACATATATTTGATTGTCATTATTTTTTATAAAGCTTGTAGCTAATTATGCATATACTAAACACCTAGGTGGACGAATTACCAACTACCGCAAAAACTTCGGTTCTTTTCCATTATCCCCCAGCCCGAATTTAGTCAATTCTGAAGATACAGAGCCGATTTTGGTACTAATCCATTCAGCTCGATAAGGCGGTTCAGAAAATATTTACCCATATCCCTGTAGATTTTTTCGATTTTTTGAGGTCCCAATGGTCCCATATCGGGAACCCAAAATTTTTTTCTTCGGAATATGGTCATAGTTAGTACCATTCGACTCAACTTGTACAGAGCAATCTACTGGTGTGTGGTATGTTGAAATCTGTGCCACTGTCAGAAAGTTTTGAGGGCCCAAGTAACCCTGAGGCGGTTCGTTATACCGTTAGAAAATGAACAGCTTAGAGCGAAGGTTACGGGGGACGGCAGCCCACGACTTAGGCTTAGTGTATGTCTCATATAAGGGCCTTAACTTAGGCTAAGACTGTGGCTCAGGCTCAGTATATCGAGAACCGCATGGCCTGCATTTTATTTTCGCCCCTCAGGGTTAGCTCGGCCCTCATAACTTTCTAACGGTCGCGTGCATTTCAATATACTATACACCAATAGATTTTTCTCATCAAGCCGAGTCGAATAGTGCCAAACATGACGATATTCCGAAGAAAAAAAATTTGTTTTCCCATCGGGACCTCAAAAAATAGAAAATTTTTTTTCCAAGGATATGGTAAAATGAGTATTTTGTGAACCGTGCTGAATCGATAGGTACCAAAATCAGCGCTGTATCTTCAAAATTGATCAAATTCGGGCGGAGGGGTATAATGGAAAAGAACCAAAAATTCTTGGACTTTAATGATAACTAAAAAAAGGAGAAACAAAAACAAGAAGCAAAACCAAGAAAGGAATCTTAACGCCAAGCTATGTAATGATCTACTATTTTACTTATGGCCACAGATATGATATGCAGAAATGAGTAGAGATTCGCTTAGATCGTCAGCGTCGCAAACTTCAGCTTGGACAGCCAAATGAAGTGAAAGGCACAACTAGGTGACTATATCTCTGCGGCAAAATAGCATAAGGGGTTATGCTTCTTTTCTATAATTCGGTGGATTTGATCCAAAAATTGTGTATTTTTCTCGAATTTAGTACGCTAAAGGCCCAACGGTGGTTAGGAATAGTCTACATTTGATTACCAATTTATTAGCCTAGAATTCAAGTTTTTTGTTGATTACTTAGCAACATTTACAATTATGTATGCAGGAGCGTATTGATAACGAATATTTGATTCAAGTTGCCGTATGATATTATCAATGCAATAAATATAAAACATTCACACCCTTTCTATCAATTCAAAAAGCTGGGTGAGGCAATATTGAACTGTACACCCAAATTTATACATTTTTCGGCAAGAAAAACTGAATACAATTCTATACGCTGGCAACGCTCAGACGCAAATTATTTCAGATATTTCAGAATTATTTATATATAACTTTAGAATTACAAAGCCTTATAGCAAACATCAATAATTAACGAATGCACAAAAAAGTAGTAATTGTTATAACTATAAGTAATTCCTATCGACGACATACATATGCAAACAAATATAAAGCATTCATAAAACATTTTGGACCTTTTACATTACTAAAAGCCGTGTGAACAATATTATTATTAAGATCAGGATTAAGTTGATACCTAGTTGTACGCCACGCAATATATAGTAGTAGGCTAGTAATGAAATGGCTGACTATAATAGGGTTTGGGTTATTTCGCTGCATTCAAAGAAAACGTTAATTAACTAGATGGAATTATTTATGACCATCGTATATTTTGCCACCTCTGTTCGTATATATATGATATATGATATACATAAGATTCATTGTATGTCTATGTATAATTCTACCACAGAATAACGACGTGCAAAATAACCAAATTATGTGTGTTTTTGAGTGATAGTTGCCCTTCAGATAATCAAGGACGTAGTAGCAGACGCAGGTCGGAAACCTGCCCCTCTGTTTTGTGAGCATTGAAATGCAAATAAAGACACATCTTTTTCAGTGCACCGTGATCTTTATATACGGTAAC
>JASANE010019993.1:0-65075 GCA_030248225.1 Trileptium ribeirensis | reverse complement strand
TGAAGGCAAATATATGCGAACTATTACACGAAATGCTCAATATATGGTTTTGTTTCCCAACTTTCGAGATCAGTCAATGATACATACCTTGGGAAGGCAAATATGGCCTTCAAAACCGCATTTTCTACCAAGTGCATTTGAGCAAGCAACGAAAGAACCGTTTGGGTACGTGTTTCTTGATTTGAAACAGGCAACAGAGAGTGAACTAAGGGTGAGACAATGTATATTCCGTGACGATGAGCAGTTGTTTGTATATTCTTAAAAAGGATTTCTTCATAATATAATTAGCATTATGTCTCGAAATATTGAACGTAATTTACCAGCGTTAAAGTTTCTTGGTGGATCATCGTCGAAAGTAATTACAGCTGTGATTAAATTAGCACCTCTATATCTACTTCACGCATTTGCGGATATTGCATATAACATAGTACAAAACACCAAAACCAAACGTAAAGGCCTTAAAAGCATTGCAAGTAAACGCATTTCGGTTTCAAGAAAGAAAAAGTTGCTAAAACCTACTGTTGTAAAATATTTGATTAATGATTTCAACAAGCATTATGGCACGTAAAATGGCGGTGGTACCGGTAAGTTGGTTGGATATTATGAAAAATAGTGGGCTGCAGGATAAAGTACCAGTTAGAAATGAAGTAACTGTTTACGAAAGCAAAGAAAAACCAGACTTGTCGCTAATGTTTCCTAAAAATTTACGAAATAAAGCTAAATTAATGTTAAACAATATAAAAGATTTAAGGTTGAATGATAACAACCAAGTGATTTACCCGGATAAAACTGTTGGTTCCAACATATTTGATTTGGTCAAGTACTTTGTATCAGATGTTAACTTTTCACCCCCTCGACCTCTTGACTCCGACAAATTTGAAACGCTATTAAGCAGCGCACCCCTATCAGCATTTGGGAGGGGGCGAAAAAGCAGAGCTGTGGAACATAAAACGAAATGGAGAACACTATATTCCTATATTCTTAAAAAGATATTGATCAATCAAAATCGAGCAAACAACTATATAAATGCTTGCATTCCTCAAATCTAATTTGTCTTAGTTTTGCTTTCACCAGGAACGGTCGTGTTTTATAATTGTTACACAGCAGTATTATTAAATAATGGAACATACTAAATATTGCACTACAAACGACGGCACACCACTCGTATTATTTCGATCGGGATGGAGCGTGTTCAGCAACTGCAATGTCGGATGGATAACAATCAACGGCGTCAATTACAATTGTGTGGAGCAGTGGTACCAGAGCGAGAAGGCGCGGTACTTCAACGACATGGAAACATATCAATTAATAATGTCAACATTCAAACCGTCGCAACAGAAGAAATTGGGTCGTCAAATCAAAAACTTCGACGCGGAGAAATGGAAGGACAATGCGGTTTCAATAATGAAGATTGGACTACGGGCAAAGTTGGAGCAGCTACCTCATATACGAGCGGCACTCATCGGAACGGAAAATGCACTAATAGCGGAGGCGTCAGAATGGGATCAGTATTGGGGGATGTCTCGCAGTGGAAAGGACAAAACATTTTGGGTGGACTTTGGATGGAAATTCGAGACGAAGCGAAATAACTAATATGATAATAACTTCAAACATTGGATGTAGGGTTGACTTGTTATATTTATCATGTGAAATTGATGGCTTTGATTATGATATGTTGCGGTTTAATGGTGGTACTTGAAAATTTCAACCTGGAGGAACTATATTAACTTTTTCAAATGGAAAGCTTGTATTAGTTAGGTCAGGTGTTAGGTCAGAATTTGAAGGAAAGAAATTTTTAATAGAACGAGAGAAAAATTGCAAAAATTGGACTATCAATGCTTCTCAAAACCTCAAGCACAGCTGGTTTACTAAGAAGTGGGTTTACCCTCAATTTGACACACCTTTATGAACAACTTAGAGATAGTTACACAGTAATGTATGAAACCGAATTGCATAATAGCATGAAGCTCACCCCTAAATAAAGGTATAGCTTTGATTTTCAGTAGTGGGAATGTAGTGACAACAGGTTGTAAATGTGTAAATGATATTTATTTGTTGTGCAATACAGTGTATAATATTCTTAAAAGGCTTCAATAAAATATTGTAATCAATCATGGAAGTTGTTGTTGTATGTGACTTGAGCGAACCGGTTGTTGAGTTTCCAACGGCATTTTGTGCAACCAGAGTTAGAGTAATGGATGTACAGCTTGCCGATAAATATGTAAACATGCTGGGAGGCACCGTTGAGTATTTTTCAAACAAGTCGTGAAAACAATTTAAGGTTGAAAAAGGATACTATACAATTGATAATCTACTCTCATACCTAAACATGTTTAGTACCAGCATCGAGTTTACTGTCAACCCATGTTGTGACATGGTTAATGTATATTTGCTAGATTATTTCCCGAAATTCAGGAGTTGTTTGCTTCGAAAACCCTCGTTTGAAAAATGGTAGGCACGCATGGAATAAATGTGTGCATCTTGGAAGGTGCAAAGCAAGCTTCCTTATGGGTTCCTTTGTGAAAGAGCGAATGTTGAATGGAAGATACAAACCATTGCTACATGTAATATCAGCACCCAAAAATACTATATCGTTAGACTTCTTGTACCTTCTTCGCCACCATCCCATTGCCTTGTTGTAGAATCAGTTAAGATGTTATCGCAGTAGTATTGAAATGATGGCAGGCCGATCATTGTCGGCCATGCGGACTGAGTGCTCATGTGAATATTGTTGAGTTTCGTCCTTAAAGACATAAGAAGCCAGCACCAGCACCACAGCTACAGAACAGGCAGCACTCCCGAACCATGTAGGCGACGTTTGAATTCAGCTAGATTTGGAGCTGCTACTACCGATTCTGGGAGTGAGTTCCATAGTTGCACATTTCTATATGCGAAGCTATATCTGGCATTGAATGACTTGAATAACTGTATGTTTAAAGTGCTTGGATTTGAAGTGCTTGACTCTGAATTCAAGCCCGTGGAGTTTTTTCAAGGAGCAAAAATGATTATTCGATTATATTTTTCATAAGTTCTTAAAAATGATTGATGCAAGTGTTATACATCAATATGGCGCTACCTTTGTGCTTCAATTTGTCAAAACAATTGGATGCAGTAGCATTCAAAAGCGTTAAGAAAAATGTAAAGAAGAAAGGTCTTAAAAGGATCGCAAGAAGAGGAAAAGCAAACATGGCAAACGAATGCGGCGTCGAAAAACTTAACTGGCACGGGAATCAATACCCCGTTTAGCAATCGATCATCTCGACACAGCTGGTGGAAGTCGTATGTGAAACAACGTTACCAAGCATCCAGGGAGTAACCGGAATTCTGGTTCCGGTTCCGGCGAAAATCGTGTTCCGGTTGCGGTTCCGGCAAAG
Source organism: Trileptium ribeirensis (assembly GCA_030248225.1). Taxonomy (NCBI): domain Eukaryota; kingdom Metazoa; phylum Nematoda; class Enoplea; order Enoplida; family Thoracostomopsidae; genus Trileptium; species Trileptium ribeirensis. Next base: position 61,701 of record JASANE010019993.1, on the reverse strand, counting down.
GGCAAAAACCATACCGGAACCGGAATTCCGGTTTAAAAATTTTGTTTGAAATTTTCCAAGTTTTTTGCTTCATCCTGTAATCCAAACATATGTAATATATATTATACAATGATCAAGCTCCAATAATGCGAAGCAAAAGAAAAGATTAATTAACCAATTTGCCGTGTGAAACGTAAGTAGGGCACATAATTTGAGCAGGAATTTTTCATAATAACCTGCACGAGTTTGTTAAATCAAAGCCAGGTTGATGCTTGTAGCAGGTATTTTACACATCCAGAAGTCTGTGGGATACGTTTGAATTCAACCGGTCCAACTCGCTAACAGAGTATGGCTCACGTAGAAGTACTTAGCCTATGCTTCGCTAACACAAATTTCGTCAAGCACCAGCCGGTGCGCTTTAAACTTTGTAAATCAGGTGAAATTCAAATAAAGCAACGTTATCTGCAACGCAAGCAGAAACTGCTTCCTTGGTAATGAACTGTATTTATTGAAACTGTGCGAGCAGCATCACAGTGTGTCTCATCTATAGCATTCTGGTTAGAAAGTTATCATCATTATCATCTAACTGACGGGCACTATTTGTCCAACGCTAGCCTAAACAGTGTCTCTGACCATTGATCAGAAAATTACCTTCTATCTATTATTTTCTCTTAGAATCATATAAACCAATAATTTTAAGTATTCTACAGAAGAACATGCAACAAACGTATGTGTAGTAAAGGGAGGCGACTGGAAGAAAGTGTGTATTCTACGCTCCAAGCTTTGTAAGCACATTCGATTTGACGCAGTATACGCAGTGGTGTATAGTGGAAGACATTTTTTGCTCTGAATGTCTAAAAACCGACATATTTGATCGATAAATAAACATTATTAGCCTCCTCAGTCTCTTTAAAGATTCAGAAAGGCAATAATACCATCGCAATACATTAAGTTTAATGTAAAAGTTATTTTTAATGCATTTTAAATCCACTATACCTTCATTTCTTCCATCATCTGTTTTACTATATATAAATTTCGAAGACCAGGTTCCGGTTCCGGATCCGGTTTAAATGGACGGTTCCGGTTGCTGGTTCCGGTTCCGGTTATTCCCTGCAAGCATCGATACGGATGATTCGTTTCGTTTTAAAATTGGTGAAAGTGCTGTTGATTTCGTTGATATATCAGAAATTTTGGCATATATTGAATTTCAAATTATAAAGGGTGATGGCAAAGAGATTAAAGACGCAAATCTTAAATTTACACCATGCAATATGTTTGGCTACGCACTTTTTTCTTCAGTTGAAATGAAAATAAATGAGAACCAGTAACCTTTAACCAAAAGCATTACCCTTGGATGACGTATATTTTATACATGCTACACATGACTGAGGAGCAAAGGAAACAATATTTAGCTGGATGTCTCTATAAACCGGATCAGACGTATATATGTTTGATGATCTACAAGATAATGAAGGTTCTGTTTATAGGAACGCGTTGACTTCAATGTCACAAAAATGTGAACTCTACTTTCCTATCATTACAGACACACAGTTAACACCAACTTATCTACCCCCGAAAAGTAGACTAGAGTTTAAATTTACTCGAAGTTCACCATCACTGATATTATTGCATGAACCAACTAATAAACTTTTACTTAAATGATTTTAAACTTTACATACCAAAAGCAAGGCTAACAAAACAAGCTCTGGAATATCAAGATAAAATTTTACATAGTACGGGGTCAAATTTCCTAGTATACGGTACAAGATTCAAACACTTTCAGTAAATAAAGGGTTACAGAATGTGGATTGGACAATTTTTGAAGGATCATTACCACGTAGGATAAACATTTGGGGAATAACACAAGAAGCATATGCTGGTGCACCAAAATCAAACTTGTTTAAGTTAAGTTTACCAAACCCTAATGCAGCCTTCAAGAAGATCAAACGCCATCTAGGGATGCTATCGCGGCGGGTACCAACACGCGCACCCATTGTCGTCGCACCGCCGATACCCCGATGGGCCGCGACTAACCAAGACGCAATGTCATGGACGGTCGAGTTTAAACGGATTGTCGCTAACCATCGGCAACAGCACGACGCATTTCATAACGTCTATTTCCCAACTGGCCTGTCGCCTTTAATGCCGCAGACGCGTGGGAACGGGATGAGCCGCACATGGAGTGGCAAGAGCGCCCACAGTTCGAGGAACCCGTGGTTTCCAAGTACTGTTTGCGCAATTTCCGAGAATGGATTAGACAATTGGTGCGGGACGCCGAACTCAACTGTCTGACACGATAAACGAGCATAATAAGAGACATAACACAGGGACCATCAGAGAAGTAGGAGTAAGCGTGCGAGTATTTTAGAAACATAGGTAATGGATAAGGATGATTGGAGCAAAAAAGGGCGAGAAACGACGAGCTGCGTCGAACATAAACACGGTATAGCGAATAACCGGTAGGACAGCACAGAACAAGCAGAGTAGTGCACAAATGCAAGTCACCAAACTGTGCATCGCAAACGGACCAAAACCACTTCTGAATAACCTAATAATAGGAAAGTTTAGTACTCAAACTAGAGCGAATAACGTATAACCTCAGTACAAACTACAATAGTCAAACTAATTATCATGAATAATATAGGCGGCACCTAAGTGACCTGATCATGATAACATCCATTACCAAAATTAGGGTAAACCGAGCGAAACCTAATTATGAATTATCTAGCAAGACTACCGAAATTTCAAGAAATGGGAACTTCTGGGAATAGGCACCCCGGCGGCCGGACCATTTCCTGGGAGTTGCCTGAAAATAAAGAAGGAACCTATTTTTCAAACTCGGCCCCAATGTGGAGGTACGTGCTAAAACATTGTAATTGTACATATATATCTATGCACATGAGTATGTTATACAATGTCATGTTATATGCAGCAAGGAGCCACATGGTCGATCTTGCGAATAACGATAAGTGGCATTTTTTTCAGAAACATATCTTAAAGACCCAAAATTTTAGGAATAGGCATAAAATGTTATAACCCATAAGGGAAAACTTCCAAAATTACCGAAAATAAAGGGAGAAGGGACGCGTTTTTGGCGATAACCAAACAAATTGATCGTCCTTCTACCCTCGTTTTTAGCAAATTTTAACAAATTTTTGGGAAATTTTTCGGAAAACTTTCGAAATTTACTGCAATTTTAAGCCCAAATGGGCTAAATTTTACAAATTTCACGCCCAAACGGGCCAATTTCTTCAAATTTCACACCAATTTTACGTAATTGAAATCAAGGGCTGTACATCATATGGAACTACTCACCAAAATTTTCACTTTCTTTTCATATCTCGACAAATCTTACTTACTACCATAAGTAAGGAGTCTATAAAATCCAAAAAATTTTAATAGATGTAACAGCCCGAGTTTTTATGTCAATCCGAAACAGTCGAAACTAGGCCAAAGGGCTTTAAAATTCAACGGACAAAGGGCGATCGGATACCGGTGGAGCGTGATTCAAGAATCTATTGATGCATTGATAATTGCGTTGGATAAAATAAAATATTGTATCGTATTCCATAATTGTATAATCACGCTCCACCAGCCCGAGGTGCGCGGGGTGATTTCGCACGAAAACGAAACCAAAATTCTATTGTCGAGGTACCCGATCGAACCCAGGATCATTATTGTGTACAGATAATCTGTGTAATTATGCTAGTGATTTGTATTTGGGGATGTTACGGATGCGCAGTCGAATCGGCCGGGCACAAGAGGGGAGGCCTCACGTTTTATCACCAATCGACTTAACAATTTTGTTGAATAGGTGCCCCAGGGGCGATTCCAGTGCGCATCCGTGAGCAATAACATAGATGTAATTGTTGTTAAATAATATGATGTGTACCAAGTATGTGTCCGGCTGTCAGGATGGGACGGAGCCTCATGCAAAACCCTGCGACAAAATGCAATCGGGATTTTCATAATGGCCGGGGGTTTGGAAACCTATCCTGACACACCGGCGGAGGAGAACGAGCTATCTAGCATTATGTGGGATATCGTGAATACATGGAACGAGAGATAAATTGACTTAAATATTTTCATTTTTAAAGGGTATATGAATTTTGAAATTTTGGGGTTTTTATGTGAGCACGAGCAAAAGTGGGATATTAAATCTTAATTAGGGACCTATAAGGCTTCAAAATTTCGCGGTCGGGTCAACTTACTCCCAACCCGTAAGTACTTAGGGATCCCCAATCCAGCGTTTAAACAATCAAACTTTCGGGCCCTAAATCACCACATCCCAAACCAAAACTTCCCGATGTTTGGAACCCTATACCTCAATTGGATCCTATACTAATTATTTCACTGAAAACCGGGGCCACCCGCCCCAACGGATCTCCACAGGATTCCCCTAACTCAGTTGGGACCCAAAATTCTCCTATCGTGCACGCATTAATCTGCTTCTAACTGGCCTCCTAGGGGACTTACATTAAAATAAAGGATATTATAAGTAGGCGACCAGCCAGTGCATGGATATGATCCGGCCCCGGACCGCCTATTCTTCTCCGTTCCTGAAATACAAATAAAAATCTAATAAAAACCTACACATTCTCAGCGCCCAAAGCGCTTTTATATTCTCTCCAAATTATAAGCCTCGCGCCGACCAGCGCGAGGTTTAGGTTGTTTACGTGGTTGCCCGCTATGTGTGCCAACAAGGCTGTACAGCCATCAGTGACCAGGGGCTAGACATTGAGTGCAACGCAGCAGTGTTGTTAGTGTTGTTGACGTGGTGGCGGCACGACGTTTCATCTTTGCCTAGTTGGTCTTTCTTTTAGCGTCTCAGAACATACGTGTTTGTGTATATGTTTGCCGTATTGACAGCTTTAAAATTTCAAATTTATAGAGGATCTGCTATTTAAGGGCCTAGACGACACAAAACAAAAAAAGGGGGGTTTAAGCTAGGTATAAAAGAAGACTGCCCGATTCCCCGATCGGAGCCAGTCTAGACTTAGGATTTTAGAGTTGGCGGTTGTCGCCATTCGAGCTTTCTACGTTTACGATGTTTTTGTTTTTATTTTTTGTTTCTGAATGCACCAGGGTTGGTTTCTCGCCGTACCCCTACGGTGGAGAGCCTTCTCTGGATTTAGGCCTTTCACAATCACGCCAGGGCCGCCCTTTGCGGGCGTTGGAGTGTCGGAAGGATGCTCCGCGCGCCCGTAAAGGTCGGACCCCGACAAAATTCGCAAAATTGCATCAAATTGCTCAAAATTCTGACCGATCGCATCTCGAGTGGTTCCCCGCTCCTCGGACGTTTTTCTTCTTTCGTAGGTCCGATGAGTGATCAAAATTGTTAAATTTAGTCAAAACGCATTTTATGAAATTTCTAGGTTAAGGAAAATTCAGTGACAATAGTTCTGTTTTACATGATAAGGACCAAAATTTCTATAACTATGTCTCAGCCAAAATTTAAGGGTGGTAAAGAGAATGATACTAAGGACGTAGCCGTTTGCATCCTTGGGTGACATGCGTTGTCCCCCATGGTTTGAAATCGAGCTACAGCGTCGAATCCTCATTCGTTCGCTGTTTCTCCTGCTTCTGGTTAAATACTGATGCAAACGACGGCGGACCTGAACGTGACAAATTTTAAGAAGGCTCATTAGTTGAGCATAGAGCAAAACGGGGACTGGAGCTGACGGTGGGCTGAATCGTATTACACTTTGGTGGGATGTAGTCTCTCTAACCGTGCAACTACGGGGAGAATCTACGTCGGCACCGACTCCCGGAGCCCTCTGGGAGTGAGTTGAAATTAGCCGGGTCTTTCGCTGGCCGCTCCAGTCGCCGTCGAAATTCTGTAAGGTTGTTGGACCCAATTAACACGAGATTGCCCTTGGAAAATTGTCATGACTCTCATTTGTTTCAGATATCTCGTCGGGCTAGTCCAGTCAAAATTTTTAGGATACCGCAGTTCGAAAAAACTTAATCAAAAGTCTCTAGAGTGTCGCGTCGGAAAGAGTTACAAATTATATCTCAGGGTATCTTGCAGGGTACCCGACTCAAACGCATTATATCATAAATGTTGTAAATAAGTTGCGATGTGCCCCGATTGGGCAGTGTTTACAGTGCGTAAATAACACAAATGTGACTCAACAGTAAATGAGTTGAATCGTGTTCTTATTTATTTAAGCAGTTCGGAGTCTTACTTAATTTTCTGACCCCCAGTGAAAGTCCTGGAAATCTTTTTCAACGGAAAATCTTTCGAGACCTTGAACCTAAGTGAATCCTATGTTATCGCGAGCAAACCAAACACCACCCTGTACCGCATAGATCCCATCCGCTGATACAGATTCACCCACATGACCTTGCTTTAAGGCCCGAGCTGGCAATCCGCTGTACCCCGCACTATCCCTGTGGTTATGTGCGTTTTCAAAAGCGTCCCCGCCGCAGGAGCCGCATAGCTAACCACCGCTCTGCGTAGCTCGCTACCTAACATATCACACTAGTATTTAGAGTCTTGACCCTCCAGGGATTGGGGCCCTCGCCTCAATGCCCTAGTGTTGTTCGAGTTACTAGGTAAAGTCTGCTAGGGCTAGAATAAGGAATATCGTCAGGAGTCACAACCAAAACTGGGCCGCTATTAGGATCATGACCGTGCATCCACCAATAGTCTTTGACAAATGGGGAACCTTACTCAGGCTATACTAGGATCAGAGAACCCGCTTAGGGGATTAAGTGGATAATGAGGGAAAGGCGAGTCAGGCAGCTGGGATCCCTTAGGGCCAGAACTGGTCCTAGTACATTGTTACATATACCTGTCTCATGCAACAACACAGTTCTTGCACAGGATACATTGTTGCCGCACAGCCACCAACCTCGTGCATATGTGTAATTGTAACAGCCCGAGTTTTCGTCGAATCTCAAATATCTAAAATTAGGCCAAGAGGGCCACAAAATATGGTAGGTGAAGGGCGATCGGATACTGGTGGAGCGTGATCCATGGGTTTATTGATGCATTATATATAATAATCGTATTGAATAAAATAAATACTTTACTTGTGCGTGTTATGAAGGTATAATCACGCTCCACCAACCCGAGGTGCGCGGGGTGATTTCGCACCTAAAACCGAATCCAAATTTTATTGTGAAGGTATCCGATCGATCCCAGGATCATTACTGGTTATAAAAATTTGCGTAACTATGTTATTGATTTGTATTTGGGGATGTTACGGATGCGTAGTCGGATCGGCCGTGGACAAGGGGGAAGACTTCACATTTCACCACAATCGAACTTAACAAATTTGGTTAACTAGGTGCCCCAGGGTCGGTTCCGGTGCGCATCCGTGAGTAATAACATTGTAATTGTTGTTGAGGTAATATGTACCGAAAGATGCCCGGTTGTCAGGATGGGTCGGGGTGTTGTACGAAACCCTCATGATAAAAATGCGTTGATGAGCTTTCTAATGTTTTGGGACCTGGGAAGATCTATCCTGACGCGCCGAGAAGTGAAAACCATAATTTCATTATCGTTTAGTTGATATCTGTTTAAGGGACGTTTTGGGACACATAGGAGGAATGAGAAAATTGACTCAACGTGATAAAAGTCCCATTTTCAAGGGGTGTGGGAAATTTGGAAATTTCGGGGTTTTCATAGATTTCAACCAAAAGGGGGACATTAAACTATTATCAGGACTCTATAGGGCTTCAAAATTTCTCGTTCGGGTTCACTTACTCCCAACCCGTAAATACTTATGGACCCCCAATTTAGCGTTTAAATTCTCAAACTTTAGAGCCCTAAATCACTATGTCTCGAACCAAAACTTCTTGATTTTTCAAGCCCTATACATCAATTGGACCCTATACTAACCCTTTCACTGAAAACCGGGGCCACCCGCCCCAACGGAACTCCATGGGATCCCCATAACTCAATTGGGACTCAAATTCTTCCTATCGTGCACGCATAAATCCGTCTCTAACAGGCCTCCTAGGGGGAGTACATAAATTTTGGGGATCTCATAAGCAGGCGACCAGCCAGGGCATGGATATGATCCCGCCCCCGGCCGCCTGCTCCTTTCCGTTCCTGAAATATAAAAAAAATAACAAAATTTTAATTGTTTTCAGCACCTAGAGCGCTTTTATATGTGGCCACCATCGAAGGCCTCGCGCCGACCAGCGCGAGGTTTAGTTGTTTACGATATATTTGGCACCCTTCGGCCACTGCCCAGCTAATGTCCACGTCAAATTTTATATTGTGTGCTGCCGCGATGCCATTGGTCTGGTTTTGTTATGTTGTTTGCCGCCACGAGCATATGTTTAGAGGCGTTTGAAATAGCTTGTGTACGAAACATATATGTATATGGTTATCTTTGGGCATTTATGCGCGTACGTCGTTGTTTGTGCTTGCCAAGTTTTAAATTTTGAACTATTCAGTAGAGTAGACACAACAAGGGGGAAACTTCAGAGTATAAAAGGAGACTGCCCGGTTCTCCGATCGGGACCAGTCGATTTTTTCTTTTGTGAGCTCTGGCGGTTGTCGCCAAATTTTGAAAGTTCGCTCTTAGTAAGGCTTTTTGTTTTTCTTTTTGCTTACTCTTGGGTATGCTAGGGGTGGTTTCTCGCCGTGCCCCCACGGTGGAGAGCCTCCCCTGGTTGGCTACATGTTCGATTAGGCTAGGGCCGTCCTTTGCGGACGTTGGAGCGTCGGAAGGATGCTCCGCGCGCCCGTAAAGGACGGCCCCGTTAAAATTTGCAAAATTGGGCTAACTTGTTTAGAATTTTACGCTCACAATTATTTCGACTGGTTCCCCGCTCCTCGGACATCTTCTTTCTTTCACAGGTCCGAGGAGTGATCAAAATTTCTACTTCAAGGCAAACGTTATTGTGCAAAACTTCTAGGTTATGGCAAAATTGCTTAGAGTTTTTGTTCTACTCGATAAAAATTTTCTACTCCACGGCAAGTGATTCCGTTTTCGAAGGGGCAATTAAGTGGTGTTTCGTAAGGACCAATCGCAAGTTCAAAGGGGGATAGGAGTGACAATGGGACGTAGTTGTTTGCATCCTCGGGTGACACGCGTTGTCCCCAATTATCTGAAATCGAGCAGCAGCGTCGAATCCCCATTCGTTCGCTGTTTCTTCTGCTTCTGGTTAGACTCCGATGCAAACGACCGCGGACCCGACCGCGACAAAATTTTACTAGGCCCTCGTTGAGCATAACACGAAACAGAGACTGGAGCTGGCTGTGAGCTGAATAGTATAAAAATTTGGTGGGACGTGGGTTTTCTAACCGTGCAACTACGGGGAAAATCTAGGTCGGCACCCTCCCGGAGCTCCCTGGGAGCGAGTTTCAAATTAGTCGGATTGTGCGTGAGCCGCTCCAGTGGCTGTCGAAACGATGCAAAATTTAGAACCCTCGGTCCCGTTTTCATCCGGATCTCAACTGTCAAAACAGGGACAAATTATCGGGATTTCATAGGTAGCTGGTTATTAAATTGAAATCGGCTCTCCAAAAATTTATCGGGCTCTACTTAAACGACGATCTTGAGGCATAGTACGTGGAGCGCATACCTTAGGGTACCTTGTAGGGTTCCCGACTTTAGTATTGTTTCAATTATCGTTACAATATAATTGTTGTACATAGCGTGTAGTACGCCCCAATTGGGCGGTGTTCATAGTGTGTGCAAAAGAATAGGCTCGACAGTAAAGGAGTTGAACCGTGTTTAATTCATTTAAGCAGTTCGGAGTCTTATCTAACTTTCCGCCCTTAGTGAGAGTTCAGAAATTATTTTTTCAAATGAAACCCTGGAAGACTTTAGAATCAGGCGAATCGTGCGTCATAGCAAGCAGGCCCACCGCCACAACCCGTCGTGAAAATTTTATCCGCTACTACAAGTTCGCTCGCATGACCCTGCCTTAAGGCCCGAGCTGGTACCCTTCTGTGCCCCGCACTATCTCTGTGGTTGCGTGCGTTATCAAAAGCGTCCTCGCCGCAAGAGCCGCATAGCCAACCACTGCTTTGCGTCGTTCGCCACATAACATATTACACTAGTATTTCGGATCTTGACCTTCAAGGGATTGGGGCCCTCGCCTCAATGCCCTAGTGTTGTTTGAGTTACTAGGTAAAGTGTGCTAGGATTAGGATAAGGAATACCGTAAGGAGTCACAACCAAAACTGGGCCGCTATTAGGATCATGACCGTGCATCCACCAGTAGTCTTTAGATTAGGGATCTACATTCTAGCGCGACAAATTGGGGAATTTTACTCAGGCTATACTAGGATCAGAGAACCCCGCTTAGGGGATCAAATGGAATATGAGGGAAAGGCGAGTCAGCCTTATTACCTGTGAGCAGGCTTAGGGGTTGACTCTCCCTCGGGGGACCTTCATGCCACTAGATACGTGGGCCACTATAGGGGCCAGGCCGAACACCCTGGTTAACCCGCCGGCAGCCTGCTAAGCTAAGCGGTTCCCTTAGGTCATCGCGTAGATCACCGGGGAGTCGTGGAAGCCGGGGTTGTCCGGGCACCACAATAGAGTAAACAGTGGTGCAGCTGGGATCCCTTAGGGCCAGAACTGGTCCTAGTACATAAAATTAGTGGGGGCCACGCCGTGAGGCGTCAATAAAATTTGGGGACAAATAAGTTCAACTTATTAGGTGTAGGACCTCTCGCACGCCCGCTCAGCTAATTGATAGTGATCATGCGATTCATTTGTGTGAAATATTTTCTGAGTCTTCTATTTAGTGATCGTGGAATACTTTGATTCAAGTTATATTTGCTATGGCTTAAGATGGCCAGTACCGGTAAATTTGTACGCCATGGTGATGAAATCATTTGGGCTCATGTGTTCCGGGATCCGTCGGCCCACCGCTTTTTAACAGAACTTGACATTCGAGTATGGTGCGTGCCTGAACTGAGGCAAAACAACCTATTTAAAGGGACGACGTGTGACCCTGGACCGCGTGAGCCTAAAGTTTCATGGAAGCATGATTTCGAAGTTGAATTGCAATGGCGGCGGAGGAACAGTTACATGCCTGTCTTACGTCAGGTTGGCGGCTGTGGCTGAGGGTGATTGGTGTGGAGTCTCTATTTCAGGAAAAGTTATCGAATTACGATCCAGTTCAGAGAGTTACTAGCTATTGTTATTAGGAATCGACGGAGTGGTCACCACATTTTATTTGCAAATACTTGTACTCGCCGTGGAACCTGTCGGAACATTAAAGAGACTATTATCAATTAGCGTAGCTTCGGATTCGCCCGCTGTAACGAACGATCAACGATCGCGTCCTGCAAAGTATAATCAACGAACTGACTGTCATTATTTACTTTTGCTAATTATTGTACGCTATTGGTGCTAACAATTGTGCCGGCGATATTGCTAAATCGGACCATTTAATATTGTCGAAGTGACTGATCAGGCGACGGTGGACTTTAGTGTCGAAGGTAGTGTGGACTCTTTCGCCCAGTTTGTGCGGTTTTATACTATTTTGGTTGGCGACGATATTGCCATCCGCTTGAGTGTCTACGTTTGGCGGTCAACATCGCGATAGGCATTCTACCAAGAGTGATCGGCGTAACTGGGCAACCGATTGACATCGCGCTAAGTTCACATTCATAGCCAAACCACGTGTGCTGTATTTTGCGACCCTCATTCTGCTGCCTCCTGACGGACCTCAAACGATCAACGCGTGGAAAGAAACGTGGCTCGATCCTGCTGCAAGAATCAATTACTACGCTCTATCAATCGTGGTCAGTACTTAACTGTAACGTTTTGTAGTCGTATAAAACCTGCTCTGAATTATATGAATTGGGTTTTCTTATGGTATACAGTCAGGTTGTATAATTGTTGTTTACTGTAGCGTTAATGAAAACTTATCCTATATTCTTCTTGTGATGTGTTTCGTTGCCTCGCGCGTACCTCCGAACAGGGAAGCCAATTGGGTTGTTTTGATAATGGGTAACTGAGGGGAAGGATTTAGTGATTCACAAATTTCTTTCAGCCCTAGATCTAATCCCTACGACGCATAAAAATTTAGGTTATTTGGTTTACCTATTAAGTGAATAATCTGTTTGTATAAGTAAGGATAGTATTTATCGAAGCCCCGACGGTAATAGCACAGCGATCAAATAGTCGGGAAATCGGCATTTGGATTTTCTCACATAACTCGTAACCTACATTTTATCTGTGAGTAGTTGGAGTCTGGTCCACCAATAGGCGCGCCTGGTTAGTATCAAACCTGCAAGTTTGGCGCATCTCGACAAGAATCTATCTTCGGTGGCCAGAGTGACTGGGCGAAGCGAAAAGTTCACACAACCAGTTGCATACCTTAAGGATTAGGCACACAGGTACAGTGAGATTTACTTGACAGTAGAAATTCCATAATAAAGTAAACACATATATCAATTCATACATTTAACATCCGTGCTCAAGTCAGGTTTGAGTTACGGACGCCCAACAGCTCAAAACAAATAGGGAATATTATTAATTCGGAACTCAAAAATGTCGTTACCAGCGAGCGCTAATAGAACGCCGATTAGCGGCACGTCAACAACAAATGTAGGAGGTGGCACAGCCACCACGGCTGGTAGTACAAATGGACCCAGCCCCGCTGCCTCAGGAGACCCACTAGTAGCAATCCTACAGCAGCTTATGGAACGGACAACCACAACGGCGCCAATTATACAAGTGGGCGACATCCCACAATTTTCAGGAGCTGACGGACAGGACTTTGAGGCATGGCTAGCCACCTACGACAATCTGACGGACGCGAACGGATGGACACTTGAACAGAAACTCATTTGCTTCCCGACAGTATTGAGAGGAGAAGCGCTTAAGATATACGAGAGCTTCCCAGACTGCCAGAAACAGACATACGAAGCCCTTTGTTACAACATGGGTTTCATGTACTCCTCCTCGCAGCGCGACGAAGACGCACTAGTCACACTACGCATGCGCATACAGGGAGAACGAGAATCAGTCGCTATGTACGGACTAGACCTTCAAAACTTAGTGGACAAAGCATTTCCGGAGGTCGAGGGCGAACAACGTGACGCGTTACTACAAAAGTTCCTGCGACAAGGACTGAGGAAGGAGCTGAAATCTTGCGTAATAGGGAAAACTTATCCATCTTTCAAACACATGATGGATAAGCTCAAGTACAAGGAGGACGCCATTATAGCGTCCCAAAAGGACATTATCGGAGTACCGGTTCGTAAAAGCAGCCGGTCTAAAACAGTTAATTACATGACACAGGGAGGTGAAAATAACCAGCTAGTAGACCAAATACGTGAAGCACTCGACGAGAACAAGCGCACCGCAGCCGGCAGCGATGCTACTATCGCTCGGCTCATTGATCTACTAGACAAGCGCACCGAGCAACACCAGCTAAATGCTATGATGCAAAATAACGGAGCACCGCAAGTAGGCGCAAATGCAATACCACCAGCAACGCCAGTAGGAAACCAATGCTTTCGATGTGGTTATCTAGGGCATTTCGCTAGGGAATGCCCGTATTTCCGAATGGACATGTATGATCCATTACAAAATGAGTATACACGCTTAGCCACGCGAGCAGCGCCTAACTACGCGTACGGTGCACCGCCACCACCCGCTATCGAATATGCTAGACCGCCACCGCCGTACAATAACCGTCCTCGCTACCGAATAGTCGAACCCAGAGGTGGAGCACGCTACTCGCGACGTGATGATTGGAACAATACAGCTAATCAGCGAGGATACACTGGTTATGGGCAGCAAGGATACTATCGCCCAGAGCCCGCGAATTACAATACGTATGGCAATGGTGGTCAGACCGAATACTATAACAGATCCCGCGGACGCAGCGCAAATGGGTATAACCAGCGAAACAACGGGTATAACCCAACATACGATCGACGTTATGCTGCACCACCCCAACCACTGTCGGCCGAAGCCGCGCCGTTTCGCCCGCGTACACCTAGTAACGGTTGGAATAACGCAAATCAGTTAGGAGCAGTGCCTCGAAATAGACCCGCACAGGCACCAATATATAATAACGAACGAGTTGATCGCCGTAACGCCGGCGTAATGTCAGTGACCAAAGCAGTAGATCCTGAGCTAGCACACCGCTTAGATGTCATGCGACATGAAATGTCTACGCTTGAAGAACGCGCAGGAGCTGGCTTAGGCACCCGTTCAGCACAAGTTAACATGATGGTCACTGAAGATGAAACAATGCCAGAACAAAGCAGCCCAAATTTCGAAGTTGAGCACGAATGCCCAGAGGAAATTGAAGCAGAATCAGGTGCATATCAATTAAATTCATTGCAAACCAGTAAGGACACACCACTTAATTGGTCACAAGCGATCAGGTCGCGGGGTGGCATAGAACCAAAGCAAACACATGAAGAAGAAACACTTGCATACGCAGAATACAACTACAGTGAAGTACAAAACAACATTGAACCCATACGGCGCTCGGCTTTGTTGTTTCCAACCCCTGGCGCGCAGGGTGTGACCCGAGACCTTGTGAATACTGGTTGGCCAACCAACTTATTTGTATATCCCGATAGGAAGTCAGCGCGAGGAGATGAAGAGTACCGAGATACCGAGAGGAGTGAGAGGGGAGGAGGAACCGAGAACCTAATGGAACCTAATGATCCTGATGTGCCGAGTGAGAAATATGGGAGGTGGCCGTTCGGACTTCGGGGGCCGATTAATAGGGCATCCGTGTCAAGCAATGACCCAAACGCTGGCACGTGTAACCCATCTCAGGCGGCTGCACATCGGATGGAACCTAAGAACCTAATGGATGGAGAACCTAATGGAATGGAACCTAGAGAGACGCCGTTCGGACTTCGGGGGCCGATTAATAGGGGTCGCGTGTTTGGCAATGGCTCTAGCGCCGGCACGGTACAACCTGGCAGCCCTTAATGGTGAGGCGAGGAGCGATCTTTACCGAGGGCTATGAGAAAGGCTTATTCAATGGGGGAAGTTAGCTTTACCGAGGGCGATGGAAGGTCTGCCTTATTCAAAATTGTGTGTGTCTAGGAACCAGAAGAACCTGCGGAGGAACTTGTGAACCTAATGGAACCTAATGGACTTGCGGATACCGAGAACCTAGCGGAACTAACCGAGGAACCTAATGGAAGGAATGGATTACTGAGGAACCGAGAACCTAAGGAACTAAGTGAATTGTATTCTGTCTTTCCCCCTTTTAGCCGCTTTGTGCGGTTCTGTGCTGTGCCCCGCCCTGTGGGTCTGTTCACGGCGCTGGTCGGTGGGATGGTGGTCTCTGAGCTCGGGTCCTTCCGATTGTCCTGTCTCTCCTCTTGTTTGGAGAGTCTTGTGTAGCGTAGTTTTTTTCGCGGTCTCGTTGGGGCGTGGGTGGCCTGAGGGGAGTGGCGAGGAGGCGGGTGTCTGGGCGCTGAGCTGCTGCGCTTGCTTTTTTGTTTTCTTTTTTGTGTGTGGCCTTTCTTAGTGGAGTTGTCTGACTTGTGGGGGGTGTGGGGTTTGAGCTGGTGGGCTGCGGCTGTGTTTTTGTTGTTTCGTGTTCTTCCCGGCTGGTTGGTTTTTTTTTTTTGTTCTGGTTGGCTTGGACTTGACACCACGGGAATGTGTGTATCTGCCGGATCTTCGGATGTTCTGACCTGATTTCGACTGACTTTCAGCAGTTTTGTGGGGCGTGTGTGGCGTTGTAGAGCTTCCGCGAGCGTGGAAGGGAGTCTGGTTGCTGGTCTGGAGACCTGCGGACTATCTGTCGTGGTCTTTTCGTTTGTCCTTTTTTCATTCTTGAGAGTGTATGTGTCCTTGTTTTTTTTGGGGGCGGGGGAGGCGCGCGTGGGCCCTAGGCGGGGGGGGGGGGGGCGGGGAGGAGGCGCTGCTGCTAGCGCTCGCTCCGCTCGCATTTTTTTATGTGTGTCGCATTCTTCATCGTATCGGTCGCTCCGTGTGCGCGCGTGTGGTCTGGCCCGGTAGGGGGGCGGCGGTTGGTTGTCGTTGGGTTGTTGGTTTCCCGGGCGGGGGGTTGTGTGTGTTTGAGTCAGAGTCGGCTAGTACCGACACCCGGTAATGTGTGTAGAACCGGTGTTTTTTTTTTTTTTTTTTTTTTTTTTCTTTTTTTTTTTTTTTTTTTTTTTTTTTTTTTTTGGGTAGAGACTGTGCAGCATGTGAGTGAAACAGGTTTAGGGCTACACGGAGACAACGCCGAGCCGAGTGCCGAAAACATTACAAACCTGGAACATCACGATAATCGGGGAATAAAAAAAAGAGGGGAAAAGAAAGTAAGGGGGGCCAAAGAATGAGGGAGAAATAGAACAAAGGGGAATCGCAAAGGGAGGGAAGGGAAAGCGAAGGCCGAAGATCGTGGTATTAACGCTATGGTAAAAAAATAGCACGGAGCACAAATGGAACAGAGAACCAACGACTAGAGAGTGTAACAGAAATTGTAGTATGCCAATTGAGTACAGAAGGAGCCCACGCATTAGGGATCAGGTCGACCGGATCGTCGGTTGACTTGACTACGATAATTGAACGAGCATTAAAGATACCCGAACCACTAAGGAAGGCAGACATTTGTGGCCAAGTTGGCCTGGACACCGCAATTAACGACACCGACACAAATTTGGTGGCGTTTAAGTACAAATTAGACCACAGGAATACTCGGACATACAAACAACAGATATTAGACATCATACTGAGGAAACTGCACGCATTAGATAGCTCTAGTGAAACAGTGGAACCACTAATTTTGCAAGAATTACCTGAAGAAGAGCGATTACTGTTGCTGGGACCGGATTCAGAATTTGTACCAGCAGCTAAACCAGAATGTCACGGAAAATTCCCCCATTACATTCTCGCATTACCTAAGCTACGTTTCGGGGAAGATCGGATGCCAGTGAAAACACTATTCTACCGCAGGGTCATAGCCGTGTCGGAGCGGATATGCCATGCCCACCAGTTGCTCAGAGCTCGAGTGGCTGGAACGGCCCGAGTCGACCGACGGCGGGACGCTGCCGTTTTGTCAGGGCTGTTAGGGTTCGCATCTCCGTTCTTACACACTATGCCTGGGATACACGTTAGCAGTAGCATGTTAAAACATCTAGAGGGACTCCTGGAGATCGTTGCTCGAGTAATCGACGCAATGAGCATCACGCAGGCAATCACAGAGGTGTATCGATCTCAAATTCCTATTCTACAGACATGCATCATGTGCGAGGAAAGACACAATATAAATTTCATGCCTAGAGAAGAATGTGCATTTATCACCTATCACGGCGAATGGGATTACACCGGGAACCTGTCCGCCGATTATGGAATCATTAGACGAGATGGGACAGTATCCATTCGACCAAGTAGCACACAAGGATTACACTCGGCCTACGAACTTATAGCGTATAGGGAAGCCAACTTAGAATTTCTAGAAACTATAATAAGCGCACCGTACCTATTAGACCACCTAGTTACGGAATTTGACGAAACCGGACCTAAGGTTCCGGTGCAGTCACTACATCGCATCGTGTACGCTATAATGGCTAACGCCCTTCTCATTGACCTGGATAGTAAACCAAAGCGCGAAGAACTATTATACTTACGACTACTATGGTTACGCAAGCCTGCCCAAAACATTTGGCAGAATGACCCAATGGACGACTTGGACTTAATTCCGAACATGGACCATGACGCGGACATAACATTCATCGACGAAGAGGAACTTGAAAGTGAGTTGAGTGCAGTACTCAGTGACGCCAGCGGAGACGAATTTAACACGCCAGCAATTGACTCACTCGACCCCGATGATCTCATTTCCGAGCTAAGTTTCTCTGTGGACACTGAGGAAGCCAGTAATGGACATGACAATGCCGACAAGAGTGGCCGAGCATCACCGATCGGGTCGGTACGGTCCTCTTCAAACGGATTAGGACAATGTATAGAAGCTGCGGTAGGTTTGCTAAACAAAGGAACCAAATTAATGGGGACACTACTGATTCTATTGATCCTCCACTACCTAGGGCAAACTCACGCAATTGCTACGCCATTTTCAGACCAAGTTGCACGCTTAGGAGCCATGGTAAATCAACAGGTGGGCACGCTAATCGAACCGCAAGGCTTAGTAATAACCGCTTCGCAATCTACCTTTTTACCAATAATTTTACGGTTATCCTTAGATGGGCTACAACCTAGTCGACAGGCAACCGGTATGGCGTGGTGTGTATACACTCCTCGGGGTAAGCCATGTTTAGGAAATTGCTGTCCCAACCCAAATTGTACTACCATGCCGGATTTACAACAGAAAATACAGGAACTAGAGCGAGAATTAAGGAGCACCTATCAAGGTGTACTAGATACTAGTTATTACATGGCACTCATGCGCGAGTATTGCGAGGCGAATTCTCATCTGTGCGAGGAACCTAAGGTTAGAAAGAAAAGATTTCTCGCTGCATTAGCTGGAGCCGCAGGCGTAGTAACAGGATTTTTAGGTGTAGGTGTAGCGTTCACCAACGCTGTACACCTTAAGGACCTAAATAAGCAGGTGCTAGCGTTATCTAAGGAAATGAGGAACACATACAATGTCGCTTACGGTAATTCGCGAGCGATCATGAAATTAACGCACGCTAATGAGGAACTGTACTCATTTTTACATCATGAGATGCAGGAAGTAGTCACCATGATCGATCAGGTCAGATGCCAGGAGCAACGCTACGTAACTGAGGTTCACCGCGAGCTAGTTAATCACATGTTTCGCACCAGCCTTAGATCTTCGGTTGACGCTGTCATGGAAGCCATGATGAGTGGTCAATTATCGCCTAAGGTAGTGGACGCATCCACGCTTAAGAACTTATTTCAAAAGAACTCGCAGATAGCGCAGACCATTTTAATACGCGAACCTGCATTGGCCTACCAATTTGGGCAAATCTACCCAGTGCACATCGATCTAGGCTCATTCAAATTTGCTTTCATACTGCGGGTGCCATTAGTCACGTCGGACGACGTCCGACCCTACTTCCGAATCTACAACGTAGGCTGGAACGTCCCGGAACGCAGTGCTCACATGAAACTACCATTACCTGATTACGCTACGCGGATTGAACGCGCACGCTATGAAGTGCTGAAACTGCATGCTTGCAACACGCGACCGGGTATTGCCTTTTGTGAAATACACGCCTTAGCAACGGACCATACATCGCGCTGTTTGGACTGGATTATCATGGGCGAGGACGCTCCAGAGGAAGCTCGCCAACTTTGCAAGAATAGTGCATTGGTCGGGCCAATGGCAAACCATACCGATGTCTACACCACGGCACAAGGAGTGCTAATTCGAACTGCTGAACGTAAGGCTGTCGTCTCCAAGAAGAAACATCTTAGTCACGTTACCCGAGGAGAGACAATTAACATCGCTGATAACGGAGTTTTGTGGCTGTCACACAACAACTATACCCAGCTCGTGGTCGGGCCACTTATGCTGGCTAGCACGCTAGACGCCCAGGAAGTCACAATCCATATTGGACCTAACATCACGGTACAAGACTTTCCGGACATACCACTCAAACCAATTGCTTGGAGCTCGCTGGAACACGCTAAAGCGACGAACCTACAAGTCCAACAAATAGCTGATGAGCAGTTGAAGAAGGTAATTGACTTCCCATACATCACCACCACTGGCGTAGCACCTTATTTATGGATACTCATTGTGCTAGCAATTGCCGGAATAGGAGCAGTAATCTACTTTAGAAAGAAAGCGGGATTCTGTCCTAAATGCATAATGGGACGCTTACAGCGTTGGTGGCAACAGCGACCATGTGCTCGGGAGGAACTAAGGCGACCCGAATTACACATTAAAACGGACAATGAGTATGGCACCACTAACACGCCTCGACCAACTGTTTCAGCCCCAGCTGCTTCCACCGAACATCTCGAACTACGCACCATGAGTCCTCGCCGCTCGGCTCGATTAAATGCTACCACCGAGGACGAAAGCGTTGTCCTGGTGGAGCCAACTGAACTATTCGCTGTATCCGAAAAATCTCAACGTAGAGGACATCGCACCGTAGCATACCACCGACAGGTCAACGCAATGCACCATATGGACGCACCCTTGCTAATCAACGCATTTGTGTACCGCACACCAGTACTTACACTAATAGATACAGGGGCAGACGTTTCCATAGTATCCCAATACTTGGTAAATAAATTGGGCCTTCAGCCGCAACCGGACGATTCCACTAGGATAGTATCTGCCACCAAACAGGAATTAGCATTAGATGGCAGCATAAGTGTACCTTTGTCGATCGGGTCCATAAAGGTACAAACAGAATTCTTTGTTACTAAAACAGCACCTTATCACTGCATCATAGGAACAAATTTCATGTCCCAGTTGCCAAAGTGCATTATAAATTTTAAGGAACGTTGCTTAGAAATAGCAGTGGATGAGGAAGAGGCTAAAATACCTTTTGCAGGTCTAGAGCGTTACGACCCACCACTAATTGCAGTAATGTGTCGGAAGCTTACCACAATAGAACCAAACACCGAAACGTTCATTAACGCGATTCCCGAAATAGCCGAAACAGGCGTAGGACCAGCACTATTTGTGCCCGCACCAGAAATGGTTGACATCGCAATGGCACATGCATTAGTGTTAAGGAGCCAAAGAACCATACCAATCGCAGTGATAAATTTTGGGAACACACCGGTTACTATTTATGCCGGGCAGACCATAGGTCACATGGAGGTAATGATGAACCCCAACGTGCAGTTCCTGAAAGACACAAACAAAAATCTGATCAGGTACGAGGAGCACAAACCGGCCAAACAATTAAATAATATCACTGCGCACCCTGAAAGAATCATTCAACACATAGAGGCAGGAAAAAGGTCAATTGACCACGAAAGAGCTCAAACGGTCTTGAGTAAAATAGATTTTGATAAGACCCTATTGTCGCCGTTTGAACTAAAACAATTGAAAACCGCTATTGCTGAAAACGCAGATGTGTTCAGCACGCATGATTTTGATCTAGGACGCTACACAGAACATAGGCACCGCATAGAGACCGGAGATGCTAAGCCAATTAAGCAAGCACCGTATCGATTAGCACATTCCTTACGCGAACCGCTTCGCGAGGAACTCAATAGTATGCTAGATGCAGGATTAATATCACCATCAAGTTCACCTTGGGGATCACCAATAGTGTATGTAACCAAGAGTGACGGCTCGCTCCGACTCTGTGTGGACTTTCGGAAGGTAAATACAGTAGCAGAACAGGATGCATATCCCTTACCCCTATTTTGAGTAACTTGAAACAAAAATTGCATATTTTTGCAATAAATAATTAGTGTAAAGCTATTATTTTTGTTCATATACTACATCTCGCCGTGGTGAATGTGAATTTGTTGCTTATTGGCTACTCGAAGAAGTTAAAAACATGCTAATTAATTAGTTGATTAGCTAATTACTAATTAATTGATAATTATCTAATTTTTTGAAAAATTTCAAAGTGCTCATAGAATAAAAATAAATTGCACCCAGGTGTCGCTGATCACGAATACCACATTTCTGAAGCTCTAAAACCTAGCTGTTTATGCTAATTAGTTAGTTAATTAACTCGCTAATTAGGTAATTTTATGCAAATTTTCAAATCACTTCAAAATTGCTAATTAGTTGCGCTCGGGGGTTTTCGATGTTGCTGATTATGAATATATATGTGGCTTTTAAAGCTCTATGATTTTATCATGGATGCCAATCAGGTAATTAATTAGCTAATTACTTGATGTCACTAATTAGCTAATTTCTTTTAGCTAGGAAACTTTTTGTATGGTGGATTTGACATCAATTGCCTAAAACGTGATACTTATTATAAATTGATTAAATAGTTGAATCACATATACACACAAATAAGATACCAAATACTTTGCCTGTTGCTCCGCTCACTTTTTGTAATTTATTACGTTTACTAGTAATATTAAATTTGGATCTCGTGGACAATCGCCCTCCCCCCCCCCCCCAGCCTGCATTGGGATGGAAATACTCCATGAGAGTATATTTTGAGGGATATTGTCCAATAGGTTTTTTGGGTACTGTTTTTCCATGTGATGTCTTGGAATTATTATTATATGGATACACGGGATACACTTCCACAATGGATTCAAGTGGTCTACTTGTGGGCAATCGAGGAATCAGAGAAGAACACCATGGAGCTGGTCGGGCTATCAAGCAAAACGGTCGCTGGTAGACGCGCTTCCATCTTTCCGAGAAATATGTTCTCGTTATCTTCAGGCCAACCCAATCCAGCTTGGTGGACCGGGGAGTACTCGAGATCGACGAATTTTATGCTACAGCCGCAAGCAAATGTACCACCGTGGACGTGCGCCTCATACGCAGATATGGGTTTTTGGTATGGTGGACACGAGTCACAAACCTGCTGTTGGAATTATGGAAATCGTGGAAAGCCGTGATGCCGCTACCCTGCTGCCGATCATACGCAACGTGGCTGTTCCAGGCACAATAATTCATTCAGACGAAAGGCGGGCGTGCCGTGGCATCGCAGAAATGGGCCTGACCCACCGGACGGTAAACCACAGCGTCAACTTTGCAAAACTCAACGGTGTGCGTACACAGCACATCGAGTCCTACTGGAACAGGCACAAGCGTCGCACCAAGGCCATGGCTCGTTACAAACGGGACTTCATGCATTGGTACCTGCAGGAGTTCATGTGTAGGGATAGGTTTCACCATGCACCCTTCAAGTCTATATGCCAACACATCGCCGATTTATATTCTTTTTGAAGCAAATGCAGCTCCTTTTATACCACCAGCCCTCTCAAGGGCGACTAAATGAGGTTGGTGTACTTGGGGAGGAATTGTCCAGAAGCTCACATTTGGAAGAGGGGGAATTGTCCAGGAGCTCATATTTGGGAGGAAATTGTCCAGAAGCTCACATTTGGAAGAGGGGGAATTGTCCAGGAGCTCATATTTGGGACGAAATTGTCCAGGAGCTACAGCTGGGGGGGAGATTGTATATGAGATCCTTAAATTTTGTTCGATCTATAAAAATAATTGTATTAATAATTTAAACCTGAACCTCTAATAAAAAGGTCCAGCTAGTTCGTCTACGGGAATGTCTCGCCCACAGTAGTTCGACTATGTTTATCTACGTGGTTTTAATAAATATATATTCGATTACAATCATAGGTACGTTACGTATCAATAAGAATACAATTACCTCCGGATTATTAGTAAAAGCACAATGTATTTTATGTTAACTCACGAACATATTGAAGTACGATGGATATTTCGGACGATCACTCTAAGTTCCTTTTTTATTTTAATTTAACAAATTTGAATTCACTACAATCGAGATCGTTCGGTCTTAAATTTAAGATTTTTACTTAATTGTAATTAGACGATACCACCAGACCCTGCTATTGCAGCTTGGTATATAGCTTTAATCGCCAGCTCAATAATTTTGAAAGCATTAGATTGAAAACCCTGGAATC
Source organism: Trileptium ribeirensis (assembly GCA_030248225.1). Classification (NCBI taxonomy): domain Eukaryota; kingdom Metazoa; phylum Nematoda; class Enoplea; order Enoplida; family Thoracostomopsidae; genus Trileptium; species Trileptium ribeirensis. The sequence continues at coordinate 38,278 of JASANE010019993.1, read as the reverse complement.
TGACATGCTTTGCTCGGAAGTGTGTCCCAGTGTATTATAAATGCTGTACCATTTTGAAAAATTTATTTAGATTGTTTTATACACCTAGAAAAACTTTGTCATCACGGATAAATGCAAAACATTAGAGTGAAACCCACGCGATTTTACACCGTTCTTGGCGGCGCACAGGGATGCAGTAACCAAATGATACTCGTGTCAAATTTTCAACCGTTTATGGGGGTGAAAACTTGACATGATCTCGGCGACTGGCCGCATTCGCTGTGCGATGACAACTTGCGAAACAAACTTTCGCAAAAGTTTCACAAATTATTTGCCATCAATTGTCAAAAAATGGCGGGTGCTTAACTGCTATTTACGAGTTTTGCGCCAACTGTTCATGTGCCATTTGCGAGTCTTTTCCTTTATACACCCACCAGCTCAAAATTAGCCCATTTTGAAAACAGAGCAATAAATTTTGGTATCATTCAACTCCGATCGACGAGGCATATCAGAAAATCCATTTGGACCACAATCAGGACAATATTTTTAGTTTTTGGTTTGCCAAATTGATACCTAATATTTCCGCAAAATTTGTTCTGTATAAATATTTTATTTTATTTTAAATTTTATAAGTCATTCGAACCACATTTACTCAAAATTTACTTCCATTTATGCGAAAATGCAAGTCGTCAACCCAAGAACCGATTTGTCTAATTTTGAAACAATTGGACACTGCTCTTCAATGATGTTTTGATAATATATAAAATTACACATTGAGAAAAGTTTTAGAATATCTTGGGACCAAATAGAAAAATGACCAAAAAATTAGAAAAATGTTTGTTGCCGAAATGGATATTTTCTGAACATCCTCGTTCGATCTGAGTGGATTGGTACAACAAACGTTATTGCTGTACCTCATAATCGACCCATTTTTCTCTCATAAACCAATAAACCCAAATTTGCTTTCGTTTTTGTTTGTAGCTGTAACATTCATATTACCAAGATTGCATTAGGGAAGAGCATGACACATCCCTGCACTCTTATGTTAGCTCGTGTTTGATGATACGGGCGTTTTCAGCCTCACCCTCCCCCCAATTTCTGGGGGATCGAGATGCCCCGACCCCCCGTTTCTGGGGGAGTAGAGGTCGGAACCCCCCAGTTTTTTGCGGGGGGGGTCCGACTTAATCCTCCAGAAATTGGGGGGTCCGACGTAATCCTCCAAAAACTGAGGGTGGGTCGGGGCATCTCGGACCCCCAGAAATTGGGGGGTCAGGCCGAAAACGTCCGTATCATCAAACACGGGCTAACATGTGATTGCAAAGAAGTGTCATACTCTTCCCTAATTCACTTTTGATATTATGTATAATGCTTGTGCGATGACGAACAGGTTGAAATGCTATTCATATTTATCAGAACTTAGTGAAACGTAGTGGAGATTGTGTGTTGCAGGGGTGAAAATTTTTAAATGTATCCACATGTAGCATATAGACCTGTGCTATCGAGAGCTGATTGGCTGTGTACGCCAAAGCCGCAGGTGTACCTGCGCTTCGCTACGTTCAGCAATCTCGATAGAGTTAATAGTTATATAATGTATGCCCTTTCCACATGGTCGATATAGTATTTGCCTGTCTTTAGCTCCAACCTGGAAGAATTATAAATATCCGGGGGGATAATTTTTTCTTAGGTTGCCTTAGGACAGCGTTGTCTCAGTTTATCCTTAAGGCGTGTTCACACGCTCAACCTTTTTGCACAAATTTTGATCAAAATTTGAGCTCAGATTTTGATCAAAATTTGAAAGCATCTTTTTTGCATTTTTTGCAAGTTTGAACGCGTGAAGAGTGTTCAAAATTGTCATGAATATTCCTGTAGCCAATCATGGACGAGATGTATTACCTGAAAAAGTTTGAGCTCGAATTTTGATCTCAAATTTTTAAATATCGCAATTTTTATTTAGAAATCACCATCAAATTTTGAGCTCAAAATTTGAGCAAAAAATTTGAGCGTGTAAACACGCCTTAAAAGTTGTTATAGTTGTTTTACTATGTTGTCTTACACCGTACGTTGTCGCTTTTTTCTACACAATCTATTCAAATTCAGAAAAAAGTGTTTGGCTTTTAGGGTTTTTCTGATTTGCTAAAGTTGTTAGTGTAAAACTGCTGTATTTTCTGATAATTTTATGACCAAAGAAAGCTGTGTATATTTTCCATGACATATGTTTTATTGTTGTTTATTATAACTATTATGGGTGGTTAATTTATTCCAGGAGGTGCGCGAAAACAAACAAATAATACCATGCCAAAGATGTCGCAGTATCCTGCAGCGTTACATCGACATATTATGGAAAAGCGATGTCATGGCGCATTTATAGACATTTTCAAGACACTTCTTAATCTGAAGGAATCTTGAACTGTTATGGTCTTGTTTAGTTTTGCAAACAAGTTGCCATTACGCAGGTAGGTCCCAATATCACATATGCACGTATGTAAATCATAGAATACAATGTCTGTTTATGTTTATTTGATTTATATCTCCTATCAAATAATTATTGTACTGTTGGTACATAGGTCGCGGCGGCAGTGACCGCCGCATAGAAATTTGCTTTGCTCTGCTTTTCAGCAATATTATCGCCTAGCTCCAAGTCCATATTTTGTCATGATAATTCACTGTTTCCTAGGTTATAAGCCAGCGTTTTAATCCTTTAGCCGCCAATATAAATTTATTTATTCTCGAACACTTTTCGAACAAACTTCGAACAGCTTTCGAACAAATTAAAAAAAGCGCGCCAAAACTTCGAACACGTCTCGAAGAATATTCGAACACATTTCTAACAAAATTTCGAATTTATCGAGCGAACATCGAACGAACTTCGAGCTAATAGCACTCATTTCTGGCGAGTACTGTATAAAACGATGTTTTAGCATTCTAAATAGTAGTAATTAATGTTTAAAAACAATTTCCAAACAAAAACCATAAATTTTCAGACAAACAATTTTTGGATTTAGTTGAACATGGGGGCTACACCCGAGCGTGGTTGAGGTATGGACATGGGGGATTTGGAAAATGCCTTCCCCCACTCTGGATAGGCCAAGTATTTATACAACATGAGCATGCAATAAATTATGGTGTGATGTTTCGTTATGATACGCAATGGTTATATCGCAAATGTTTATTTTTATTAATAAATTCTGTTCAAGGTTTGCCTATGTTGCTTGCCTAAAATGAGTAGATTTACCAATTTTATCACTCGCTGCAGTAGTTTACAATGCTATAGATTATGGTGACCGGCAAGTGGTTGACATAGCGATTCTTCCTCCAAATCCGAACTTGGAGTTATCGGAAGAAGAGAACGTAAATAATAACGAGTTCATCAGGTTTATGACAGGAGAAATATGTGGTCCCCCAGAAAGCTATATAGCCAGTACATCAATTCATCTGACGAGAACAATGTATTGGAATAATCGAATGATGGCTATCGTCCGCCATGGTTTGCTCGACCGATGTGGGACCGTATCGGGTAAATCTGTGGAATGTACGCGTTTAGAAAGCTTCACCAGTCTGATGACTGCTTCCGCAAGAAAACTTCTGTCCGAGGTCCGACACGATATGATCAATAAGTCTCTATTTGAAATATTTATGAAAGGTTTGGGACCTGATTACGCAGAAGAACTTGCAAAAAAATTACGAATTTTTATGTCCAGCAAAATTGTCAAACTTTAAAACTGACGCCAACGAAATACTTCGTTTCTTCCTGCATTTTACTATTTAGTGGATACCACACAGTTCCTAAGGAGGATTGTTATTTTTCACAGCAGAAGACCTCAGCAGTAATATCGTACAAAAAATATGTCCTGTAATCGCTTTTACGAGATCAACAAATATTTTGACTTGGTTGATAATATGAATTTGGAAGCTGGCGAACAGGCAATAGACAGGGTTTTTCAATTTCCGAATAGCGAAAATTACTCAAACCTGTTTTTTTAAAAATGCGTAAATGTGTACCAAAAAAGCGTAATTTTTATCACAAACAGAAAATCAAAAATACTTATATTCATACATATAAAATACATAATATAAAGATTTGAATTAATATTAGCATGTAACTGTTTCTATCTTTTCGGAACGTATAAGTTATATGGATTCGTGAAAGACAAAGCTGCTATTAATGCATATTGTCATTGTAGCAGATGCTGTTGTGCATTGTGAATCATGTCGAATATTTTGCGAAAAATATCTGGTCTATGTAAGGTGCTGAGTTTGTCCGGTCCTAGAAATAAAAGGCGTAAATTACGCAAAGCTTTATTAAAAATGCGAAACGGGTCCTCAAAAAGGCATAAATTACGCAAAAAATGCGAAAAGACCTTGGCAATAGATGACTTTTTATCTCAATTTCTCTTAACATCCAACTTTGGAGTTTTTTCTGAACGTCTAACCATTATCGAGTGAATTATCCCGTATTACGGGCACCATTCCATTCCTGTAAAATGTTCCCTCGATGGAAACTGATCAGGTTTGCTTATAAGGCGTGGATGATGTGCAGCCCTGACGTATACCCATTCAATAACTAGCTATATTCAGGGCGAAAAATAATGGAAACAAGGAAAGGAAACCACTAGGTGTAAAGGGTGTTGACGATATCATTGTTGTTACCGACATATTCTATGGGCCATGTTTTATACTTAGACAATTTTTACTTCGTATGATCTGAGGTGTAAACTCCGTATAAGAGTTTTCTGTGAACTTGAAACTGTAAGGGACAATCGCACGGCTAGCAGAGATTAAAACGACGCAAAAATGACCGTGGTATTATTTCCAGTGTGGCACTGGAGAGATTATCTGTATTCGTTGGAACGATAATGTGTGAGTGTAATGTCAAACTGGGTATCGGCTGAACCGATACCCAACCAGAACATCAGCGGTGTAGATCTGCTTCATTACCTCCGCGGGTGATACAGGCCAAATATCTTTCCGAAAAGTGGTGGCGGAATTTTTTCACCAACGGTTTGAATATCTGGCTAGTCCAAACCTCAGAAATTATAGCCGGGTGCCCCCGGCTCTCCTGCCGGGCGGTGCCGGATTTTGCCGGGGGCCAATTTTTTTGTCGGATTTTGTCGCGTTTAGACGTAAATTTTTCTTAGCAGGGTCCTTTGAGCCGCGGTAGCCGAATTTTTGCCGGGTAGCAGCCGAAAATTCCAGGCTCCCCGCCCCGCCCCCACTTTGGACTAGCTAGAATATGGTTGTAGTAACGGCGGACTCATTCGTCGACAGTAACCTTATCACGACGCCGTGTTATCTCATTTGGACGTCAGAAGAGATATTACAACAGTTTCAATGAAAGTTAGGTTGCAAGCATTGAAACGATTTCGCCCTCACGCCATCGTGTAGCGTCAAAATAGATATTCGGACAACTACTGGTGGTTACTATTTGCAGAATACAACTCAAGGCATGTGCGTCTGCTGCAAGAAAAATTTATGCGGAAAGCGGTTACGTGAAAAGCGTTTTGCTCGATTATTAGAAACGCATTGAATACAAAATTTATATTCAGTGGTCATATTGTAATAACGCTGACGCCGCTGCATGGCGCAACTTTCTAACACCATGCCCATGCGACCCCGGCTATCGTAACCTCAAAGGCGGACCGTAGATGCTAAAGTTTTGACCCTATTCTTGGTCAGACCCAAGAAGCTACGGAGCTTAGCAGGCCGCAGGCGCGCTTCACGGGGTGTGTTCGGACCCTGCCCGATCGGTTGCGCACGTGTCTGGTCTCTAGTATGATTCCTGAGGTGCCCCAGGGAGGCTAGCGCCGACACCTGCTCACAGGTCATGGAGCCTAGCCGCTATTCCTATCTTAGACTCATCGGAAGTTGTTTAGTTCTAATTTGTTGTGTTAAATGTTAGAATAAAAGTTGAAAATGTTCCTAGAAATTTGAGGCTCAAGTTGATCGCCTAAGTAAGATCTTGATATGCTCCGTGCTAGAGCATTGTAGCCTATGTGGCCCCCACAGGGTTCCTACGAGCCCTACTTGTTTAATGTCGGATAATCAATGGCGTGGCCTGCTTCCTCAATAAATTCTACGCGAGCGTACTGGTACCCTGACCAGTAGAAGTTTTAATTCATTAGAATTGAGCAAATCCATAGTGAAAGTTGGAGTCATTGTCTTGAATGAGTTAAATTTTGCTTGTTTATTCCACTTATTTCATTCCTTGGTTTCAGTGCTACAACGCAAATGGATATAACAGAAGGCCCTGCACGCCAGTGCTTGTGACATTCTCGCCCACAAGCCATGGCGAGCAGTGCCTGCTCTTCCGAGCGGACAAACCAGAAAAATCCCTATCGTCTCGGTATGAAATAAGACTTTACTCGGTGTCAACGATGCAAGTATATTTACATGATCAAATTTTATCCTGGGGTCGAGTGTTTGTGAACAAATACCGGGGCAAACTAGGACAATCGAATCCGGGAAGCTTAGTCGTAGCTCGTGGTGATCAGTTCAGTCCGATAGACTATGGGGCACAAGACGCAAAAACGGAAAACATTAACGGAGCGTGCAGATACCCGCGCGTGCGATATGGGGCACAGCAAGCAGGGGCCCTAGAGTGCTTCAGAAAATGCTCCTCAAAGCGTGCCACCACGATTGACGCGTAAATTCACACAGCGACGGGCGTTAGACGGGGCTACGAGAAAAACAGGGCTAAACCGGACTATGCGAGCTTATTACGGCAACCTGATCGCTACTTAGAGCAACGCCGGTGATAGAGTGTCACGAGGGGCGCTAGATAATTTACCCTAGCGATACTTTCGCAGTATTACTTATTCTTGTGTTCATTTCATTGTTGCTTTCAACCTTACCTATCTAACAGTGTGACTGACCGAACGGTAAGCAGGAGAAAAAGGAGGTGGTAAAATAATTCATCACATTCGGGCAGGGGGATGCGGCCGTGACGTTGAATGACACGATACGCCCATCTAGATAATTTTCGAGACCGCCGCCAGGGGCGAGCCGAATTGTCTGGCTTTACTCTGTTTCTTCAGCCGGAATTTTCCTAGGGGCATGGTGGAGGCGCGTTTCACGGGCCGTACGCACCTTGCCGTTCGGTTATCTGGTCTTTTCTCCTGGTCCAGGAGCCATTATGAGTAGCCGGGCGTGGGGGCCGTCGGCCCCGGGTGCGTCTGCGTCTTTTGTTTTCTCTTTTATTGCTATTTTGTTGCCTCTCTCTATTCCTACCCTTTCTTGTTACACTGCGGTATTGCAGTATCTCAACTGCACTGTAGTGCAGTCGCGTTATCATCGACTTAGTAGTCGATGTTGTTGTGTTCCTATGGCTAACTGGCTAATACATATGAAACTGCAGTGGGCTTAAATTCCCCGTGCATGATCGAAACTCAGAGAGATAATAATAAAAGGGAAACTAACAAGAACTGCAGGCTGAGCATACATAGTACATAGCCTAACGGGCAACTCATGGTAAATAGTGAAATCTGGCTAAACTCAGCGATCAACTCGCTTCAGAAAGAAAACGGGGTTTGGCACTCGCTCAGTTTGGGGCCTAAATGGCCAGGGCGAGTCGGTAAGTTTGTTTTATTGGGGTGGGGAATAAATTTTTCTATTTCGGGCGGCGGGGACACGAAGTGTTTCTCCCGCACGGATACTAACAAATCATGACGCTCGGGCCTGTTGTCAGCGTATTTAAGTATATTCATTTTTTGGACATTGGTCTCGCGAGAAGACCATGTCACTATGCTATTGTGAACACTCGTAAACTTAATGGTTCTAGTAGAGTAGTTTTGGGGTGCGAGAGCGGCGTTTTAATTACAAACTGTTTGCACGCGGCACCAAATAGGTCTGGTGGAATTTTCGGGTGGCTGGGGGCACCGTCCCGCCGGCCGTTTATCATGATCTTTCGGGGCGGGTGTATTCGTTTAGAATCGCTTCGGTCAGCCTTCCAAATGAAATTTGTATTCAAATGAGATGCCTACCGAATTCGTCCAAATGCCCTAAAGCCAGAATCAAACGATTGAACCGAGACGATTCCTAGACAACATTACGCGTAAGCAGTAAACACCTTAAACTCAAGTATCAATGCCTAGAATTTGATCCGTCTTTTGTGTTTCCAAAATTTCTTAACTCAAATAGAATAAAAGAAATTTGAGGGCTTCCTAAAGCCCGACGGAGGCTAGTCCTCCGTCCCTACTCTGCATTTCTGTTCAAGCTCAAACACGGCATGAGCATTGAACAATCCACTAAGCTACAAATTTGGAAACCATAATAGCAAAATCATTAAACAAGTTCCTATTTCTGTGGCATGCACGCTCAAGAAATTTTACCGTGGTCGGCTCAGGAAAATTTGACGATCCTAACTCAAAAGAGGCAAGTCATGTAAACCTGGACGAGAAGCGTCCATTCTGTTGTGCCCTACCTAAGACCACGGGGAATCAGAAAGATTTCGCTTTGGGTTGACTTGTTCTCACAGCGCTCTGTACGGGTGTACCCTAAATCGCTTAATGCCTCCTGCATCGGAACTCGATACGAAAGACTGATTCCGTTAAGTTTGTACGTAGCAGTTCTGAGGGGACCGTGTGGGTGAAGACCCGAACGCGAATAGTTTTACTTATGGGCGAGGGACGCGCTACATTCATGAAACACCTAAACGAACGGCCTGTTACTCTTCGTACAGCAGGGAAAACTAGACCCCTGCAGCCATTAGACTTTCAAGTACTTACGAACGGTGATCCTTGGGGCAGCACCAGCGAACCCCCTTCGCGAGGTATACACTTCGCGGAAAATCCCTGGTCCATCGAGTCGATCCGAAGCGAAAAGAATAAACACAGAGCCGAATGAAAACATAAATAACATAGAAACAATGCGTCGGAGCCGGTCAGTAAAGTCGACCGAACTCCGCGCTGTCGAAGTCCAACTGATTTCACGAGTCGACGCGTTGGTCGTCGCCTCGAAATTTTCACCCATATTGTGGGATGGCGATTTTGTCGCCACCCAATCGTCGTTCGTGGTTGCCCGCCTACTTTTTTCGGGTCTTCCCTCGTCGTCCAATTGGGGACACTTCCGGAAGATTCAAATTTGACGGCTACCGTAAGCCTTCGACGTCCTTAGGGAGAGTTGGCTTCAATTAAATTTGCCGACATTAAGTTTGAACCCTCCGAGTACTCGGAAGTTGACCATCTGTGATGTTAGCCCGACTTTTTCATGAAATCCGAACTTTTAAGCTTCAACTTCCTACAATTAAGACAGGATGTCCATTGAAATTTGAATCTTATTTACTCGATTTCCTGTCCCAGATTGGTTGGGTCAACATCGTCGACTTCCGGAACACTCGATCTCCAAGAAATTCAAATATGTTTGTTCTTTTTTCTATTGTTCTAGCCGCCAACTCATCGTCCCACGCAATGACCAGTAATCAGCTGAAGCTCTAATTGTTTGGCGACCCCATCTGCTAAGTCGCCTTTGTGGTTTCGACTTTTCGCCCTCCTAATTAAGCTAAATTTAATTTGGAAGGTGACCCTCGCTCATGAGGACACCTTAAAACATCGAAAAAGCTCAAGCTAATTTATGATTTTCATGCAAGTATCTATGTTTCAAAGTCGCGCCGGGGGGGACCGACGACGGTAAAAGGCCCGTCTCGAGGTCAGAGTCATTGCAAACTCCAACGAGCTCTCAACCGGTCAGGGGCCCTACTCCAAGCCCCCTAGGGTCCGCGGGAGGGCCCTAAAGTCACCCCGTCCGTTCTAATCATACGTATTTTGTCCGTCCGTAAAACTCTTAAATTTTGTCGCTTTTTGTATGTGATGTCCTTGTCCGTCCGATATTGGTTCTGTCCTTATATATATGTACATAAATATATCTATAAGTATATAAAATACATACATATAAACACAATATATATAGAAGTATATGTTCACACACAAACACACTCTACACAGAGTAGACATGGCGGCGTCCTGAGCGACAGAAAGGTCGCTCAGGATAAACACATATTTATAGCACACCAACAACAACACAACGACGAAGAAGACCGACCAGAAACGTCGGTTAGAGAGAGCGAGGACAGGAAGACACAAGGACAGCGAGGACACGAAGAGGGCGTGGGAAGGGAAGCGGGACAAGGGGAATCCCGGGGGATTTTCAAGGGGCTGGGGTTAGATTCGGTCCCCGGACGAAGAATGGAGTCGATCGGTACCAAATACGAGGGGGGAGGACATAATAGCGGGTCGGGACCCACTTATGGGTTCCGATGTACATTAGTGTGGGGAGATTTAGCGGACTCTCCTGCGTTAACGGTTGGGCGGAGGGACGCCCGCCGGGTATCGTTGGACTCACCGTCAAGCGGCGACTTGAATGAGGTGTGATATCGCTGCCGGGGCGGCAGGGGTAATAATGGTGTTAAAATCGCAACGATTAGGGAGAGTAGCGGCCACGGTAGGGGTGCTTTCGCCGGTTTTCCCGGGTTAACGGGGCGGCGGACCGTGACCAGCCGGGTATTTTTGGAGATGTCTCGTCGAGACGAATCCAATGAGGGGCGGTTCGCCCATTTTGGAGTTGAGAGGAAAATCTCGAATCATCTGTGCGCACTAGTGGTTGGCAACAGAGATTTGGGCACCTTTGAGTGACTACAGCGGGTCAGCGGGGATTCGGACAGGGGTCCGGCGCACGTCGTTGGATTTGTACGGTTACAGCGAACAAAACGGGGGGTCGCATGCACCGGTTCAAAGGCGGGGTAAGACAACGAGGATAAAAACGTGGGGGCTTGCATTGATCGCATGTAACAACGCGGTACCGGGCGATTTTGCCTACAATATACACAGGGGCGTTCGGAGTTGCGCGGGGAAGTACAGGGGTCTTGAGGCCCTACGCAGTCGGCTAACGGACATATACACACATATATATACACGATATGTTATAACTATATGGAAAGTAATAGTCCTAATTCTGCTTCAACAACCCAACTTAGCGTAAGTAGCGGTTGTCTTTATACAATATAAGTGAGGTTCGGGCGTTGTCCGGGGTGATTTTGGTGTCCAACAATAGTCCTCAAATTGTTCTGCTCCGGGTATTCCCAGGATAATACTGCCCTAGACGGGTGCGGGCCATCAAATTAGTCCGGTATCCGTCGTCCTTTGTAAGCTCGAAAGCTGCCGTACGTGTAAGGTTAGTGGGTTGTGAATTGAGATTTCCCGTGACCATTGTTTAGTATACAGCTAAAACCAAGTAGACTTAATATTTTTGATTTCTGTCTTAATAATCTTGTTAACTTGAACGTGCAGCCAGGGGCCTCCTATTCCCGGACGGTCATAACCGTCAAAGTTGTATAGTGGCGGCGGATTGGGGTTCGGTAGTGATTCCTTGTATCAGTCGGTGGGGTTCCATGTTCAGTCTTACACGTTGGTTGAAATAGCTTACTTCTCTTTAAATAGGTCAGGTCATAACACTCGTCCCGGTAAGAACACGGTTACTAAAGCAAAGCTCATCATTTGATAAAATGCGACATTATTATACACGGATCAGTGACAAAATGCGACATTTTATATACGAACCACTGATAAAAATGCAACATTTTTATATACGAACCATTGATAAAGATACAACATTTTTAAATACGAACCATTGATATTGATAAGGATACGACATTTTATATACGAACCACTGATAAAAATACAACACTTTATATACGAACCGCTGATAAAAAAATACATTTTTATATACGAACCATTGATAAAGATACAACATTTTTATATACGGACCAGTGATATTGATAAAGATACGAAATTTTATATACGAAGATAAAAATACAACACTTAATATACGAACCGCTGATAAAAAATACAACATTTTTATATACGAACCATTGATAAAGATACAACATATGACCATTTATGGGTGCCAACTTATTTCGGTACGATTTTAGATGCTGGAGTCATGAAAAGCTTCGTAACGGGCAGGAACGGGCATGTTACATCTCTTATATTTTTAAATGGAAATATTCTGACTTAATTATACGGGTAGCGAATAAATTGTCACCTGCCTAGGATCTGTTTGCTGAAAATAGTTTGTACCGAGGTCTCTTAACTTAAGACCCTTCTAAAAATAACCTAGCTTATCGCAGAAGTGATAGCAGAACGCATTCGCTGCTTGATAGTTTTGCTGACTAGTATTTGAAACTAAGCACGTAATTTTTTTACTAGGGCTCGGCCTGATCACGCTAACTGGTCAAATGACCAACGGTCATTAAGTGGCTTATTCTAACCCTTGTTTGACGAACCCCGAGAATTTTCAAACCAAGTCCTCCTCCTATATTTTAAGGGGAAAATGACTTTTCACCTGGGGATTGAAAGATTTATTTGTGTGCTACGTGGGCTAATTTTGCTGTCATACATACATTTATTGGCACAAAGTAATGCAACGACACTAATGGTTAAATACGTTATGGTATAACACATATATACACACAGTACATTCCTTTATTAACCCTAGGTGCATAGTCCTTGCGTTATTGTCTCAAATTTCTTTTAGGAGAGCCCCTCCCTCGTTACGAAGTTGTACTTTCCACCCACTTGCGAAGGAAGCCAATATAAGGCTTCGCGACTTGGGGTTCCGCAGGCGGGTTGTCGCTGGGGCCCGTTCCCAAGGCATTTGTTTCTAACAGTTCCGACGGGTATTGGGGCATCGCTGATTTCCGTGCCCTTTACGGAAATTGGCATTTAATGTCATCGAACAGACGGATGAATTCCTTGGTCCATGCGCCAACATCGTCCTGTCCAACATCCCAAGCTGGTGGAGGGGGCGCTATCACTGCTCGCGCTCCATCGCTCAAGAGGTAATCAAAGGAGCATATATGCCGTCTTACAAGGCGCATATACTTGCTCGGCGTGTCGAGGAGGCGGCCTTCGTGTGGTTTGGATTGCAGTGTGGCTTTGTATCCGCCAAGTATAATGATAGTCTTAGTCTGGGATGTGGCGATACAGGTTGCCATTCGAATCAAAAATTGCGTGGTGGCTCCAGGCCAAGCCACAGCAAACCAACCCTTCGATGCGGCCATCTTGACTAATGGCGCGGCCATGTTGTTGCACAGAATGAGTACCTTGGGCCAGGTGGCAACTCCGTGGCGGATGAAGGTCCGTATTTCCTCCAAAAGGCGGCCCATGACGTTGTGACATGGCCGTGGACGGCGGCCAAAGGCGATGTCTTCCGGTCCAAGACCGATTCCCCAGAATGAGTCAGTACGATTTGCCTCGAGCAACTGGGCATGGCCGGTGGCGAGCAGGGCGTTCTGAAATTTCGGAAGTTCAAGTTTTTCGAGGAGCACCGTTCGCATGAGATGCGGAACGACGGGGCGAAGGCGCTCCGTTGTTTCTGGATCAAGAAATTTTATTTATTTCTTCGGGAAATGGCTTTAATGTCTCGAGCTCCCATTTTGAGGTCGGATATATCCTGTCGAGCTTGCTCCTCATCGAATAAATAGGTGACGAGAAGCTTATATCCTTGCTCCGTTGAGGTATATTCGATTGGGTATTATTCGATTGCTTGGCCCAACGAGGCCATGTTTGATAATTCGGGCCAGCGCGTGCCTTTCTTTCGAAAGAAACGTTTCGATGGGGGCTGCGTAGTTGATGGTGTAGAATGGCACACGCGGCAGCGGGATTTGTTCCATTTTATTGATTTGTTGGTCGACGATTCCTGCAATAATATTCATCGCCATTAGCGGCGGTTCTTGAAGGATGTCTGGTGCGGGAGCTCGAGTACTCGGGAGATACGTTTTGAGGCGGGGTCAGCGTTATAACCGTCTTCCTCGAGGCGGTTGTCTAGGATGTCGGACCACCTCCAGTCCAATGTCTTCGGGTTGTCTTTATCGTTGTCCGTTGTCTTCGTCCGGTTCCAAGTCAGGATGCGCGGCCAACATGTCTTCGATGTCCTGGTCGTCAAATATGTCCCTAAAAGGTTCGAACATGTCGTGCCGAGCACGAGCACTACTAGGTGGAGGGTTCATAGGCATAACAGGGTCACGATGTCGAGTCAGTGGAGCGAGGGGTACTGTTCGTCGAGCGGGCCCTGAGGGTCGGGGTGCCGGTTCTTGGGTGGCAATACGTGGTATTACCACCAGAGCTTCTCTTTTAGGGGGCGTATAGTTCTCATACCAACGACGACGGTCCCTTGCCTGTCGGTATGGTTGTCGGCGTGTGGGTTGAGGAGGGTCTGCCTGCTCCTCGATCTCCTCGATAGAAGGTCCCATCTCCGGGGATCCCTCACTTTCCTCAGTAGAGTAGTCAAGTTCAAACCGAGGTCTCCAACTAGGTCCCGGTAAAAGTCGACTTAAGGGTATTTCGTCCTCCCAGTCTTCCCAACTAACATGTGGTTGAGCTTTAGCTTGGGTTCGGGCGTGCACTTTGGTGCGTGCGGGTCGAGCTAGAGTCCCTTTTAAGGCGGAGGATGCGCTGCGCGGCGGCGCCTTCTTCCTCCACCGAATAGAGGAGCCCTTAGTTGACTCGCCTATGGTTGAGGTTGTCTCGCTGGCTGCTAAGGCGGCTTGTTTCCGAGATCGTTTCGGTCTACTGCCTTCCGAAGATTCGGAGGGTCGGCTTTGTTTATTCGTGTCTTGTCCACGTTTCTCGCGTCTCCTAGCCAAACTTTCAACAAATTCTCCTACTATTGCATCTGCTGCTATTTGGGCTTCCGATGGAGGGTGTTGTACTATAGGTCCTGATAGATATTCCATTAGCTCAGTCGCATCCTGCAGTTCTCCTCGGGCACGGGCCTCTTCCTCTTTGATCCTTCTCCTTTCGTCTAGTGCCCATTCCCACTCCGCTTGTTGGTTTTGTCTCCTAGTGGTCCAGCGACCGAAGGAAGTAACATATGGGGTACCGATCTCTTGTTCTGGTAGAGGTGACAACGCAACAGGGGTTATCCGTTGGTGGGGTGGGGGCTGGTGCCCAACTGTTTCGGGCACTGGGGCCTTGGCTCCACGTTTCGCTAGGGGCGACAACAAGGGTGGAATTTCCCACCGGTGTGGTGGTGTTGGGGAATCCACGGTCTCGGGCGATGTGTTCTCGGAACTTACAGATGATACTGGTTCACCCGTCGGTGTGGGGGTTTTGACTGGTTTCCGCCGGGGTTTAGGTACAGGTTTTCGTGTCGGGGCGGGTTCTACGGGTGGTTGACTATAGACTGGGGCAGATTGCGTGGGCAGTGGTCTAGGATTGGTCGAATACGGTGTAGTCCATTCGTCTGGGACTTATTCCTCTAAGGCAGCTTCGAATCCTAATGGCATTAGCGGCGTGTGTGGGAGCGGGGTAGGTGGGCCAGAATATGCGCTGCGAGGTTAGGGTGTCGTTGTTCGTAAGACGCCATAGGGTCCCGGTAGAAGTGGTATGGCACCGGGGGTTTATCTGGGTCAGTGACCAGGTGTTGTGAGTGGTGACTACGATAAGTTTGTGTAGCGGCGGCGGCGCGGCGTTGGGCGGGGGTGAGCGGCGAAGTCTGGACGGCATGCTCCACGGCTGAAGTCGGAGAGACGGCTTGTTCGGGCGTGTGGGGCGAGGACTCATCTAGATCTTGCGAGGCGAGTAGTTCGATAAGGCCCAAGTCGTTGGCGTTAAGTGGTCGCAGCGAACGACCATTGCCTGAGCGTGGCAGAGCTAAAGGTCTAGTTGGTTCCTCAGTTCTAACAGTTCGTTTTTGTTCCCGAAGGGTTATTGGGGCAGTATGTCGTCCGTATTCCGGAGAAAATGTGCCTGGAGGTTTATCAAGCGCGTAGGGCAACTTGGCAGGGTCTTGGGTGGCGAGTTCCTGCGAGATAGCGGGCCATTCAGTGTCGGGAGTTCTATCGAGGTCACAAATAGGTAACCTGTTTTGCTGCGGAGCTCCGGATAAACCTTGGGTTGGGGCCTGAATGGCCAACTGTTCTACTACAGCGCGGTGTATGTCTGCCTGAGCTTGCGTGTATTCTACATTGGGTTCTCCGATTTCGACACTAGTTGTGTCAGACGCGCCCTCTATTTCTTGGCGCAGTCTGTCGACTGCCTCCGGATCAGCAGCCTGTAATTCCCTGGCAAAATTTTTGTCGGCGAGAATGGTTTCTCCTGGTTCCTGTTGTGCAGCCTCAATGTATGCGGGAGGCACAGCTTTCGGTAAATCGGCCGTGTCAGGAAAACTACTCAGTGGTCTGTAACATGGCTTGGTGCGATTTATATGGACTACATGGTCAGAGGCATTGGGTTGTGCCGGGAGTTTGACGCAGATGCAGGGTAACATTTTTGTGATTTGGTACGGTCCACACCATCGGCGTTCCAGTTTGCGTGATAGTCCAGGTGTTGTGTAGTATCGGTAGACCCATACATGGTCATTAATTCGGTAATCAGGGACCTTAATTTTGCGATTGTAATAGCGTTTCCTGTATTCCTTAGCAGAGTGCATAGAGCGATAGGCTCTATCTCTGATCGTGGCCAACCACCGTTGTACATATGCACGGTAGGCTTCGGCTCCCGGGTATCGTCCCCAATCAGTTTGAGTTTCGATTCCACCCGGTACTTGGGGTTGGAATCCGTGCATAAGCATGAAAGGTGGGTAGTGCGTTGAAGCGTGTACTGC
Source organism: Trileptium ribeirensis (assembly GCA_030248225.1). Lineage (NCBI taxonomy): Eukaryota > Metazoa > Nematoda > Enoplea > Enoplida > Thoracostomopsidae > Trileptium > Trileptium ribeirensis. The sequence continues at coordinate 21,706 of JASANE010019993.1, read as the reverse complement.
TGAGTTGTAAGACATAATGCGGTAGGGTAGGATATCGTCCCATGTAGTATGGTCGTTTTCGGGTAAAGCTACCCTTAAGAGGAACAGTAACGTGCGATTAAAACGTTCGATCTCCCCATTTGCTTTTGGATTGTAGCTCAAAGTTTCCCTTTTGACTGTGTGTAGACGAGCGCACAGGGCTTCCATGACCTCTGAAACGAAGCATCCTCCCCGGTCGGAGACTAATTCTTCCAGTGCGCCATAGCGGCACACCACGTCTTCGACGAAAACTCGAGCTACACTCTTAGCTGTCTGGTCGGGTAATGCGACGGCAATCACTAATTTTGTAAACTGATCGATGAGAGCTATAACATACTGATTCCCTTTTTGGGACACGACCCGAGTATCCAATATGTCGACGAACATGCTGTGCATGGGGGGGGGGCGCTAGCCAGCGGGTTGTCTCCAAGCGCTGCTAGGACATGCAGAAAATGAAACGTGTTGGGTCCGGTAGAGGATCGTAACCAGGTCCTCCGAACATACGGTGGAAACGTTCGCGAACATAATCGGGCGGTAGGGTGACGTGAGCGTCCGGGGGAAGTCCCATTACATGTCGTGTAAGTCGTTTCCAAGCCTCCTCAGTGGGAAGTCTCCGCGGTGGTCGGGCAGGAGCTTTGCCCTTGCCACAATCCTGTCCTTTTACAGCTACGGCAACCATTCGAGGATGGTCCTGTTCGTCGTATTCGGCTTCGTCTGCAGAGTAGGAAAACTCTACGTCATGTCGGGGATCGCGGGAAAGTCCGTCTGCGTTGGCGTTAGCCTTACCCGGGCGGTATTCAATATTGAATCCGCCGAATTCTATGAGTAATTTGTTACGCCATTGGGCTAAGCGCGAATTTCGCGGCGGTCTCTCAAATAGTGCCTTGAGTGGCTTATGATCAGTCTCGACATGGAATTCGTGTCCAAGCAAGTAGTGTCTAAAATGTAGAGCGGCCCATCTGATAGCAAGGGTTTCGGTTTCGATAGCGGGATATCGACGTTGGTAGTCTACTAATGATTTGCTTGCGTAGGCGATAGGCAATGTCCCTTTATCGGTCTTTTGCGAGAGAACGGCTCCTAAATCATATCCTGAAGCGTCCGTTTGAAGTATGAAAGGCTTGGAGAAGTCCGGATAGATGAGTAGCGGTTCTTGTACCAATGCGTTGCGTAGCTTTCCGAATGCTTCCTCGCATTGCGGTGTCCATTTAAATTTGTTGTCTTTGCGACGGAGTGCGTTGAGTGGCTCACAAATCTCGGAATAATGTGTTATGAATTTGTGATAGTAGCCCACAAGTCCTAAGAAGCTTTGTAGTTGTTTGAGTGTCTCAGGTCTTTTGAAATTATCTATTGCAGCGTTCTTTTCGGGGTCAGGCTTAACTGCTTCAGAGCTAATAATGTGTCCGAGATATTTTAATTTTTTCAGATTGGCATTTGGAGGGTTTCAGCTTAAGATTAGCCTTACGGAACCTATCGAAAACAGTGATGAGATCTGCTAAATGTTGTTCAAATGTGGGTGAAAAGACTAGTATGTCGTCTATGTAGATAAGGCATCGTTCCCATTCTATACCCTTTAAGATGATCGACATGCACCTTTGAAAGGCGCCTGGGGAAGAGTTTAATCCGAACGGTAGAACGTTGTATTCATACTGCCCGTGCACAATGACAAAGGAGGTCTTTTCCTTAGTCTCAGGATCTAATTCTATTTGCCAAAATCCTTTGTTAAGATCCAAACTAGACATGAATTTAGTGTTCCTTAGGCAGCCCAGAATGTCGTCTATGCGGGGCAACGGATATAAGTCGCGCTCGGCGACTACATTAAGTTTGCGGAAGTCCACACACAGACGCATGGTGCCGTCACTCTTGGTGACATACACTATGGGAGAACCCCAAGGTGAATCTGATGGTGTTATAAGGCCTGCTTCCACCATGTTGTTTAATTCCTTTCTCAAGGGTTCGCGTAGCGAATGTGCCAGGCGATAGGGCACTTGTTTGATGGGCTTAGCGTCCCCAGTAATTATCCTGTGCTGATGTACACCGCACCTTCCTAAATCGAATGGGTGTACACTGAATATGTCGGCATTTTCGTAAATAATGGTTTTCAATTGTTTCAGTTCATAGGGGTTAAGTATAGTTTGCCCAAAGTCAATTTTGCTCAATATCTGTATAGATCGTGCCGTATCGATCGTCGTCTTTTGGTCGTTTATGACCTGCACTACATTATCGTGTGTAACCCCGATACGGTTGCATTGTTTAATGTGTCGAGGAGGTTCGAGCTGGAGCAGACGCTTGTTGCTGTCGTATAAGAGCTCGGCCTCATTGTCATCAAGCATCTCAATGTGTCCTATGGTTTGTCCTGCATGTATGGCAACTTGTAGGTTGCCAAAGTTCATCATTGCTGCTGGAATCAGGCTTTGACCAGTGAGCATTAAGGCGTGAGCTATGGCGATGTCTTTAATGAAGGGGTCTGGTACAAACAAGGCTTGACCAGTAGGCGGTTGAGTGATCTCGGGGATTGCGTTGATGAATAGTTCAGTGTTCGGCGGCACCTGTGTGTATTTCCTAGACACTACATTGATGACTGGTGGTCGATAGTCTCCTTGATCAGCGCAAGATGCCGAACAGTTCTCAGTGCCATTGGATAAATCCAAGCAACGGTCTTTGAAGTTTATGGCTACGTACGGTAGTAAAGCCATGAAGTCGGTACCTAGGATGCATTCATACGGGATATCGGTAGTTACTTGGAAGTGGCATGGAGTGCTTAGCGACCCTATAGTGATTGGTGATTTCACCACTCCGCTAATTGTCAGTTCCTGTTGTGTAGCTGATACTATCGGGTGGTATTAGTATCTAGGGGTACTAGGCCTAAACGGGCGGCTAGAGCTTGGGACATAATTGACACGTCGGTTTCTGTGTCCACAAGTGTCGTGACTGGGGTGCCAAGGAAGGATAGTTGCGTTGATGAGTAATGGTGTATTGCCAGCATTCATGGTGCTTAACTGTCTGGTGAACATACCCTGACGGGGCCCACGACGTAAGTCACGAGTGGGAGCAGCAAACAATTCGTCGTCCTCGATGAAAACAAGTTCCTCTTCGGATGAGGCGCGTGTTGTCAATAGTCTGCTGGAGCGACGCGGGGCACGATTGGACACAACGGACACGCGCGGCGTCCCCGAAGGTTCAACCGAGACCTCGGTCGGCGAAATTCTGGCGGTGCTAGGCGTGACGTCCTCCTCTGGTGGGGCGCTCGGGCCTCGCTTATCCGCTCTAATCCATCGTATTGATTTCCGGGGCGTACTCTCGGACCTAATTAACCTTCCGCGGCATATAGTACCCGTACTTAGGCGAGACCTTACACTTAGTCATGCAATAGATCAAACTAATTACACTGACGATAATCGTAACGATAAAGTAAGGCGAGAGTCCAGTGTACTCCAAAGCGGGAAAGTTAACTACCTTCTGTACCTGTTCCTTGGCTATTTGAGCTACTTGTAGGTTTGTTGCCTTGGCATCGTCGAGTGAACTCCAGGTTAAGGGCCTTAGTTTGAGGCCGGATAGCCGGTCAATGGTGATATTTGGTCCAATCTTGATTGTAATCTCCTCAGGATTCAACATGCTAGTCAGCACGATCGATCCTATGACCAACTGTGTGTAGTTTCCGTGGGGAAACCATAGAATTCCGTTAGGCGGAACCTTTATAGCCTTGTCTAACGTTACATGTGCGAGTTGCCTACGATTAGTCAGTATAACTTCAGGACATTAATCAGAACACCTTGAATGGTCGTGTGAACGGCAGTGTCATTGCAAGTGGACCGATAAGCGTTCGATTGCTACAATCGTGTTTGATGGGCTCGGGCACGAGTTCACCTGCGATAATCCACTCTAGACAGTTAGTGCTGTGGTCAGTCAACAGCGCGTGTGGTTCGCAAAAAGCAATTCCAGGCATTTGCTTGCACGCTCCTAGGTTTAGTGATTCAAAGCGGATATGGCCCAATCGGGCGGCGTATTGCGGAAGCGGCAGTCTCAGCTGCGTAAGCGTGTCAGGAGCGTTCCAGCCAGTGTTGCAGACCCGAAGATAAGGTCGGACATCGCTGCGTTTTGGTAATGGTAGCTGCAGAATGAACCCAATGCGAAATGCTGCTAGGTAAGGGAAGTTGGCAAATTAGATCCGTATTTCGGGAAAAGGATTGTCTCTAAGAGTTGGGCTGGTCGGGCTGAGGCAGGAAGCGGTCTGGGACTACGCCATGGCTGGGCGAGGCTAATCAGCCGAGCGTGAACAAAAATCCATCGGGTAAGCCGAGGTGGACATAAGATGGTGGCGTGGCGACATTAACAACCGATTAAACAAGGGCACACAAATATAACAAAACACGTAGATCGGTAAAGCATGCATATGGATAAGCACTCCACAACAGTACATTCATGAATGTAAACATATCCCTCAGTCGCGAGAGGTTCACGAGAACATAGAAATTTGGGTCCACATGAAGTTTGTTTATGGCATGTAAAGCGTGTATTAGTACCCAAGTTCTCACAGGCGGATACTATCATTGCGAGCACCAAAACAAAGTAGTTGCCCCACGGTTTATGGGTCGGACAAGAATTTTAAAGTCACATCGTGGGGGTCGAGCAAAAATTTGACGCCTCACGGCGTAGCCCCCATACGATGTAATAACGGTGACGCAGCTGCATGGCGCAACTTCCTAACACCAGCCCATACGACCCCGGCTATCGTAACCTCAAGGGTGGACCGTAGATGCTAAGGTTTTGACCCTATTCTTGGTCAGACCCAAGAAGATACGGAGCTTAGCAGGCCGCAGGTGCGCTTCACGGGGTGTGTTCGGACCCCGCCTGATCGGTTGTGCACGTGTCTAGTCTATGCTTCCTGGCTAGCACCGACACCTGCTCACAGGTGATGGAGCCTAGCCGCTATTCCCTATCTTAGACTCATCGGAAGTTGTTTAGTTCTAATTTGTTGTGTTAAATGTTAGAATAAAAGTTGAAAATGTCCTTAGAAATTTGAGGCTCAAGTTGATCGCCTAATTAATATCTTAATATGCTCCGTGCTATAGCATTGTAGCCTATGTGGCCCCACAGGGTTCCGACGAGCCCTGCTTGTTTAATGTCGGATAATCAATGGCGTGGCCTGCTTCCTCAATAAATTCTACGCGAGCGTACTGGTACCCTGACCAGTAGAAGTTTTAACTCATTAGAATAGAGCAAATCCCTAGTGAAATTTTGAGTCATTGTCATGAATGAGTTAAATTTTGCTTGTTTATTCCACTTATTTCATTCCTTGGTTCCAGTGATACAACGAAAATGGATATAACCCAAGGCCCTGCACGCCAGTGCTTGTGACATTCTCGCCCACAAGCCATGGCGAGCAGTGCCTGCTCGTCCAAGCGGAAAAACCAGAAAAATCCCTATCGTCTCGGTATGAAATAAGACTTTACTCGTTGTCAAAGATGCAAGTTTATTTAGATGATCAAATTTTATCCTGGGGTCGAGTGTTTGTGAACAAATATCGGGGCAAACTAGGAGAATCGAATCCGGGAAGCCTAGTAGTAGCTCGTGATGATCACTTCAGTCCAATAGACTATGGGGCACAAGACGCAAAAAGGGAAAAACATTAACGGAGCGTGCAGATACCCGCGCGTGCGCGGACTAGGGGCGGTTATCCCTGCTTTAGCTTAATGTTAGCGATTATTTCAGATATGGGGCACAGCAAGCAGGGGCCCTAGAGTGCTTCAGAAAATGCTCCTCAAAGCGTGCCACTACGAGTGACGCGTAAATTCACACAGCGACGGGCGTTAGACGGGGCTACAAGAAAAACAGGGCTAAACCGGACTATGCGAGCTTATTACTGCAACCTGATCGCTACTTAGAGCAACGCCGGTGATAAAGTGTCACGAGGGGCGCTAGATAATTTACCCTAGCGATACTTTCGCAGTATTACTTATTCTTGGGTTCATTTCATTGTTGCTGGCAACCTTACCTATCTAACAGTGCGACTGACCGAACGGGAAGCAGGAGAAAAAGGAGGAGGTAAAATAATTCATCACATTCGGGCAGGGAGATGCGGTCGTAACGTTGAGTGACACGATTCGCACTTCTACATAATTTTCGAGGCCGCCCCCAGGGGCGAGCCCAATTGTCTGGCTTTACTCTGTTTCTTCAGCCGGAATTTTCCTAGTGGCATGGTGGGGGCGCGCTTCACGGGCTGTACACAGCTTGCCGTTCGGTTATCTGGTCTTTTCTCCTAGCCCAGGGGTCATTCTGAGTAGCCGGGCGTGAGGCCGTCGGCCCCGGATGTGTCTGCGCCTTTTGTTGCTATTTTGTTGCCTCTCTCTATTCCTACCTTTTCTTATTACACTGCGGTATTGTAGTGTCTCAACTGCACTGTAGTGCAGTTGAGTTATTATCGATTTAGTAGTCGATGTTGTTGTGTTCCTATGGCTGAATGGTTAATACATATGGAACTGCAGCGGGCTTAAATTCCCCGTGCAGGATTGAAACTCAGAGAGAGAATAATAAAAGGGAAACTAACAAGAACTGCAGGCTGAGCATACATAGTACATAGCCTAACGGGCAACTCATGGTAAATAGTGAAATCTGACTAAACTCAGCGATCAACCCGCTTCAGAAAGAAAACGGGGTTTTGCACTCGCTCGGTTTGTGCCTAAATGGCCAGGGCGAGTCGGTAAGTTTGCTTTATTGGGGTGGGGAATAAATTTTTCTATTTAGGGCGGCGGGGACACGAGGTGTTTCTCAAGCACGGATACTAACTAATCATGACGCTCGGGCCTGTTGTCAGCGTATTTAACTATATTCATTTTTTGGACATTGGTCTCGAGAGAAGACCATGTCACTATGCTATTGTGAACACTCGTAAACTTAATGGTTCTAGTAGAGTAGTTTTGGGGTGCGAGAGCGGCGTTTTAATTATATACAAACTGTTTGCACGCGGCACCAAATAGGTCTGGTGGAATTTTCCAAATAGGTCTGGTGGAATTTTCGGATGGCCGGGGGCATCGTCCCGCCGGCCGTTTATCATGTTCTTTCGGTGCGGGTGTAGTCGTTTAGCATCGCTTCGGTCAGCCGTCCTAATGAAATTTGTATTCAAATGAGATGCCTACCGAATTCGTCTAAATTCCCTAAAGCCAGAATCAAACGATTGAACCGAGACGATTCCTAGACAACATTGCGCGTAAGCAGTAAACATCTTAAACTCAAGTATCAATACCTAGAATTTGATCCGTCTTTTGTGTTCCCAAATTTTCTTAACTCAAATAGAATAAAAGAAATTTGAGGGTTTCCTAAAGCCCAACGGAGGCTAGTCCTCCGTCCGTACTATGCTTTTCTGTTCAAGCTCAAACACGGCATGAGCATTGAACAATCCACTAAGCTACAAATTTGGAAACCATAATAGCAAAATCATTAAACAAGTTCCTATTTCTGTGGCATGCACGCTCAAGAAATTTTACCGTGGTCGGCTCAGGAAAATTTGACGATCCTAAGTCAAAAGAGGCAAGTCATGTAAACCTGGAGGAGAAGCGTCCATTTTGTTGTGCCCTACCTAAGACCACGGGGAATCAGAAAGATTTCGCTTTGGGTTGACTTGTTCTCACAGCGCTCTGTACTGGTGTACCCTAAATCGCTTAATGCCCCCTGCATCGGAACTCGATACGAAAGACTGATTCCGTTAAGTTTGTAAGTAGCAGTTCTGAGGGGACCGGGTGGGTCAAGACCCGAACGCGAATAGTTCTACCTATGGGCGAGGGACGCGCTACGTTCATGAAACACCTAAACGAACGGCCTGTTACTCTTCGTACAGCCGGGAAAACTAGACCCCGCAGCCATTAGACTTTCAAGTACTTACGAACGTTGATCCTTGGGGCAGCACCAGCTGAACCCACTTCGCGAGATATACACCTTCGCGGAAAATACCTGGTCCATCGAGTCCATCCGAAGCGAAAAGCGAAAAGAATAAATACAGAGAGCCGAATGAAAACCATAAATAACATAGAAACAATGCGTCGGAGCCGGTCAGTTAAGTCGACCGAACTCCGCGCTGTCGAAGTCAACTGATTCCACGAGTCGACGCGTTGGTCGTCTCCTCGAAATTTTCGCCCATATTGCGGGATGGCGATTTTATCGCCGCCCAATCGTCGTTCGTCGTTGCCCGCCTACTTTTTTCGGGTCTTCCCTCGTCGTCCAATCGGGGACACTTCCGGAAGATTCAAATTTGACGGCTACCGTAAGCCGTCGACGTCCTTAGGGAGAGTTGGCTTCAATTAAATTTGCCGACATTAAGTTTGAACCCTCCGAGTACTCGGAAGTTGACCATCTGTGATTTTAGCACGATTTTTTCATGAAATCCGAGCTTTTAAGCTTCAACTTCCTACAATTAAGACAGGATGTCCATTGAAATTTGAATCTTATTTACTCGATTTCCTGTCTCAGATTGCTTGGGTCAACATCGTCGACTTCCGGAACACTCGATCTCCAAGAAATTCAAATTTGTTTGTTCTTTTTTGTATTGTTCCGGCCGCCAACTCATCGTCCCACGCAACGACTAGTAATCAGCTGAAGCTCTAATTGTTTGGCGACCCCATCTGCTACGTCGCCTTTGTGGTTTCGACTTGCCGCCCTCCTAATTAAGCTAAATTTAATTTGGAAGGTGACCCTCGCTCATGAGGACACCTTAAAACATCGAAAAAGCTCAAGCTAATTTATGATTTTCATGCAAGTATCTATGTTTCAAAGTCGCGCCGGGGGAGGAACCGACGACGGGAAAAGATCCGTCTCGAGATCAGAGACTGCAAACTCCAACGAGCTCCCAACCGGTCAGGCGCCCTACTCCAAGCCCCCTAGGGTCCGTGGGAGTGCCCTAAAGTCACCCCGTCCGTTCTAATCATACGTATTTTGTCCGTCCGTAAAACTCTTAAATTTTGACGCTTTTTGTATGTGATGTCCTTTTCCGTCCGATATCGGTTCTGTCTATATATATGTACATAAATATATCTATAAGTATATGAAATACATACATATAAACACAATATATATATAGAAGTATATGTTCACACATACAAACACACTCTACACAGAGTAGACATGGCGGCGTCCTGAGCGACAGAAATTTCGCTCAGGATAAACACATATTTATAGCACACCAACAACAACAACAACACGACGACGAAGAAGACCGACCAAAAGAGAGAGCGAGGACAAGAAGATAAAAGGACAGCGAGGACAGGAAGAGGGCGTGGGAAAGGAAGCGGGACAAGGGGAATCCCGGGGGATTTTCAAGAGGCTGGGGTTAGATTCGGTCCCCGGAAGAATCGATCGGTACCAAACATGAGGGTGAGGACATAATAGCGGGTCGGGACCCATTTATGGGTTCCGATGTACATTAGTATGGGGAGCTTTAGCGGGCTCTCCTGCGTTAACGGTTGGGCGGAGCGACGCCCGCCTGGTATCGTTGGACTCGCAGGCAAGGGGCGAATTGAATGATGGGTGATATCGCTGCGGGGGCGTCAGGGGTAAAAATTATGTTAAAATCGCAACGATCAGGGGGAGTAGCGGCCACGGTAGGGGCGCTTTCGCCGGTTGTCCCGGGTTAACGGGGCGGCGGACCGTGACCCGCCGGGTATTTTTGGAGATGTCTCGTCGAGACGAATCCATTGAGTTGCGGTTGGCCCATTTTGGAGTTGAGAGGAAAATCTCGAATCATCTGTGCCTACTAGTGGTCAACAGAGATTTGGGCACCTTTGGGTGACTACAGCGGGTCAGCGGGGATTCGAACAGGAGCCCGGCGCACGTCGTTGGATTTGTACGGCTACAACGAACGAAATGCACCGGTTCAAAGGCGGGGTAAGACAACGAGGACGAAAAGGTGGGGCTTGCATTGATCGCATGTAACAACGGGGTACCGGGAGATTGTACCTGAAATATGCACAGGGGCGTTCGGAGTTGCGCGGGAAGTCCATGGGTCTTGAGGTCGTACGCAGTCGGCTAAGGGACATATACATATATATATACACGATATGTTATAACTATATAGAAAGTAATAGTCCTAATTCTGCTTCAACAACCCAACTTAGCGTAAGCAGCGGTTGTCTTTATACAATATAAGTGAGGTTCGGGCGTTGTCCGGGGCGACTTTGGTGTCCAACAATAGTCTTCAAAATCTTCTGCTCCGGCTATTCCCCGGATAATACTGCCCTAGACGGGTGCGGGCCATCAAATTAGCCCGGTATCCGTCGTCCTTTGTAAGCTCTAAAGCTACCGTACGTGTAAGGTTAGTGGGTTGTGAATTGTGATTTCCCGTGACCATTGCTTGGTATACAGCTAAAACCAAGTAGACTTAATATTTTTGATTTCTGTCTTAATAAACTTGTTAACTTGAATGTGCAGCCAGGGGCCTCCTATTCCCGGACGGTCATAACCGTCAAAGTTTTAACGTATAGTGGCGGGGGATTGGGGTTCAGCGTGATTCCTTGTATCAGTCGGTGGGGGTTCCATGTTCAGTCTTACACGTTGGTTGAAACAGCTTACTTCTCTTTAATTAGGTCAGGTCACAACGCTCGTCCCGGTAAGAACATGGTTACTAGAGCAAAGCTCATCATTTGATAAAATGCGACATTATTATACACGGATCAGTGATAAAATACGACATTTTATATACGAACCACGGATAAAAATGCAACATTTTTATACACGAACCATTGATAAGCATACAACATTTTTATATACGAATCATTGATATTGATAAGGATACGACATTTTATATACTTACCACTGATAAAAATACAACACTTTATATACGAACCGCTGATGAAAAATACAACATATTTATATACGAACCATTGATAAAGATGCAACATTTTTATATACGGACCAGTGATATCGATAAAGATACGAAATTTTATATACGAACCACTGATAAAAATACAACACTTTATATACGAACCGCTGATAAAAAATACAACATTTTTATATACGAACAATTGATAAAGATACAACATTTTTATACGGACCAGTGATATTGATAAAGATACGAAATTTTATATACGAACCACTGTTAAAAATACACTTTATAAACGAACCGCTGATAAAAAAATACAACATTTTTATATACGAACCATTGATAAAGATACAACATTTTTATATACGGACCAGTGATATTGATAAAGATACGAAATTTTATATACGAATCACTGATAAAAATACAACACTTTATATACAAACCGCTGATAAAAAAATACTACATATTTATATATGAACCATTGATAAAGATACAACATATGAACCTTTATGGGTGCCAACTTATTTCGGTACGATTTTAGATGCTGGGGTCATGAAAAGCTTCGTAACGGGCCGGAACGGGCCTGTTATAATATGAAACCAGTTATTTTTTCATGTATATATTTGTCTTTTACGGGTGGACACTTCCATAAAACTCATTTGAACTAAAAGACTTTTAAAAATGTTAAACCATCACCCCAGACCCCAATGACTCCAAAATGGAACATGCTAAATATTTATAAGGGAACTGTGTAGCGCGACTCCAAGATGATTTTGCAACGTTGTAGGTTATTATTACTGGTGTACAAGAATGGCAAGTAGTCAAGTAGCGTTTAAAAGGTTAATGTCTTACTTTTAATCTGCGTCGTCGCGAACTTTTTGCAACGACACGCTACGTATAAAGTTGGAGTTTATTTTTTCCTTACAAAATTCGCATTAAATATTTTTAATTTGTAATGAAAAATTATCCGACATTACTTAGATTCATTTTAACTCATGTTTGCAGCATCGTTGCGTAAACAAATGAAAGCATGTTTGCGAGCTTTTCTCGATAACGATACCTGGAGAAGGTGGTCTTCATTTCGTGATTCGACACCTCTGATCAGCGTTGTAGAAAAGTGAAAGAAAATGTCTTGCTATTTTCGATCAGGCATTGTTTCGGTTTTACGCTGATCAAGACTTCGTGCGGCGCGAAGCACAGTAATGTGCGACATCTGCGCCACTCTTTATGTACACAATCATAAATGCAAATAAATCTTGTTAAAAAATAATATATGCAGTTTGTAAATTATTTCAAAATTCCATGCAGTGCTTCGTTTAAAAATCTGGACAATTTCTGACTGTGCAATAATTATTATTTGTCGTAACTATATGACCGGTCGAACGAAAAATATAATAGCTCAGTAACTTATTTGATACACAATATTATAACGTTGCATTGTTTATAGAGCAGTGCATTACGGAATTTATAGATTATGTATTCATTCAAACGGAGTTGAATTTCTTTTTAATACATTGCGCTTTTGATAGTATTTAGTTGTGTTGCGCTAGTAGGTAAATCAATTATAAGGCAGGATTTTTAAGGTATCTTTCTACTGTCTATTCCTGGTAGAAAGGCGTTGTTAGCAAGAGTGCCAAAATTCAACACTTTATTATTCACATCCTGGAGGGTCTAAAAACTTAATGGATGAAAATTTAATTGCAATTAATTTTGCCAAATTAATTGTTTGATCTGTATTTCCTAGTTGTTTAACTGGATGCTTCGCACGGACCGTTGGATTTTTACAGCTTTGCGGTCATATGTTCAAATTGAAGCCTGCCATATTGGGATCTATGCTACTTTCTGCCCGTTAATATTTGTGAACCTACGTAGTCTTGACTTTGGCACATAAATTTATCGTTTATCAATTCACATCAGTATAATAAACACGTACTTCATTCACCTTTTCTTAGTGCCATGTTAGTCCCGTAATGATTTTATATGTTAGGAGCATCATTTATCTGCTTGGAACAAAAACGACTCCAGATGTAAAAATTGATTTGCCGGCAAGATTTGAATACACATCTTCTGAAATGGTTCGACTCGACAACGTAGACCACTCGGTCACGTTTTAGCAAACACTTAATGCATTACATTGCGGATCATTTGAACTCTAGGCCGAGTTTTCCAAACAAGTTTGGAACGCTGCAGTTATTCTAGTCGTAATAATTTTGAGGGAGCAGAAAGCTAGGTACCCGAATTTCGCGGTTAGAGCCAGTAAACCCGTGCTTTTGGAAAGACGATTTGGATCACCCCTTATATCCTAGTCCATGCGTTTTTCTTTCTTCAACTACTGAAAAAATCATAGATTGCTGCAGCAGTTGTTTAGTTTCTCAAAGGTTACACAGCAGCTGACGAGCAATTATGTAATTGTTGCTATTACCTAGGATAATCTCAATGGTAACAAGTGTCTTGCAAACGATGGTGAAATGGAGCGGTCGTGGTTTCATATATGGTTTTCATGTAAGTGTAATCATCTGTAACTGATTTTTGTGATAGTATATACCACCTAAAAACCTGTGGAAACCTCGAATCCATAAAATGATGGCCCAGGAAGAATTAAGGAACACCACCTAATTTACATATCACAAAACCCGTTATAGCTTATCTGACTACGCACAAAAATAACGCATAGCCAAGCAAGAGTGACGACAGACGAAATCTTTAACTCGAGTTCTATGCGACTTTAAAGCGCTGAAAAGATGGTGCAGCTGTGTGGGATTATAGCCATGCTTTCGTACGCAACGTACCGAAAACCATATACGGACTGTTCTAAATTTGCTGAAAGCAATATATAACCAAACAACTGAGGATGGATTATATCCTGGAACTCGGGTTTGTCGACATTAAATCCACTGAAAAGGCATTAAATATCCGTGCTGAATTCTAGATTAACATGCTACCGTATTCATCGTACAGAGAAACCTCTAACTATTCATGATGTCCAGCCGATATACTAAACAACGAAATGAAGACTGACTACATGCTGAATATCACGTCCGCCCATAAAAAATGAGAAGGCATAAAATATTCGATCTAACCATCGTATAAGTTATAGATATGGATTGGCACTCCGATTCTTGTGAACGTGGATCTTCAAAATAATTAACATGTATGGTATATTTTCAGGGAGTAAGGCATACCCAGAGGTTCGAACGTCTATGGGATTAAAAAATACAATAAATGACTTCGCATTTTTATTGTACTATTAAGTTGTAGAGCATGCAGTGTACCGCACAAATTGAGATTGGCTATTATACATCATCCGTCATGTAAATCAATACAGCATTCGACGGCCCATTTTGCCTGAAGTAGCATCGTTCCGACGAGCAACCCTTACTGTTTTACCGATACGACCCTGGTTTTGCGAAAGTCAACCATCACTTGATGTTGGTCTGATGTATTTTGCCTTGTATTGACGCAGTGAATATATGGATATTCGGTGCATTATTTACAAAGTGTTGTGTTGAATTACATATTTATTGTTTTAGGTTCGCGGACGGGCTTTTCATTTTACCTGTGGAAATGAAGAATGAATGTGCAAGATTTGTCGTGTTTGCTATAAGCCGTGCAAACGTGATATGACCATAGCCGCTTCCATATTATCTTCCTCGTTTTGGCCCAAGTAACCCTAGGGGCGTAAATAACTTGCAGGTCACGCCGTTCTCGGTATATATAAACCTTATCTTAAACTAAGGTCCTTATATGAAACATACACTAAGCCTAAGTCGCAGGCTGCCGCTCCTGAACCCCCAGCTCTAAGCTGTTCATTTTTGTAACGTTATAAGGTAACGCCCCTCAGGGTTACTTGGGCCGTGTTTTTATGATAGGTATATATTAGATTATAGTTTAATGAATGTTGTTCTCGGCCGGCGTTCAAATTGAAACCTTTTTATCTGGAACAAAGCGTGCTTATTATGGGTTTGGCAGACCCAACAAACCAATCGTTATATTTTGCCAGTATATAGAGGCCAGTATAGTGCGCATCTCTTTCGCGAGTTATTATATACAAGCAATTTGAATTGCATTAATGTTGTATATTTTAAGCAATGGAATTCTGGAACCAGCTTACGTTGGAACCAACTCGCGCTTATCGGCAAACATGCTTATACGTTAGGGGTTACCCCCTGAGGTCCGAACCCCAACCCTCTCCGGAGGTCACCCAGCATTCCTTGAGGCGCACCCATACATGCTTTTCGCGGCACGCGAAACGCCGCACACACCCCGCCGACCGCCTGGACCCTTGAGAGGCCGAAGGCCCCGGAGGACCCGGCTATGCCCTGGGACTTCGGACCTTGAGCCTGTTTTTCATATCTGGTAGTTTATATGGGCGTTGATCGCACATGTTTACATGCGCAGAAATGGGCGTTATATCCTTATGGCTGCTTTTAGTAAACACTGTATAAAAGGCATTAAAATCTTTTCCAGGGGGAGATTTGCAGAAACTTGATGATTTTCTTTATTATAAGTCGCTGTTTAGGAGATTCCCTTTAATGCGCGCTTCACCGTTGTTGTTTTGACAGTCAGCGCTTCTATCGAAATAACTTCCAACATGCGCGCATACATCTGTTTTGGGTTGGACAATAGAGAGGTAGGCTACGCAAGCAATCGGGTTATGATCTCCGTAGTGTAGCCTGGGCGGTCGCTAATAAAGAATTCGCTATTACGAAACTAACTGGGGTAAAATGGTTTCGAAATTAATATTAACCTCCAGAACCACAAATATACCTTTGCAAAATTTCGCGGGATTTGGAATTCACTGAGTTTGGCGATACTGGCCACGCTCTAATTTGCACGGCTATCCGCTGTCTCAATGTTTTTGTGCTTGCACAAATGTTTTCGGTCATATCGAGTGCAAGTCTAAGCAAGGAGAATATTTTTGGCGCCTCGTAGTGCTGAGAAAAAGCCAGTTCTTCGTGCTCTGGCTTGGATCACATACATGGTAGGCTTTGGCTCGTCCATTCATGAGATATGTCCGGCAATCTGTGCATCGGTAGTACCTACCGGCTCCTAGCAATTAGGATTTCAGAACAATACGACATCTCCGCGTGTACTGATCGTACACTTAATGATGCCAAGTCCTACACTTAATGAGTAGGACTAAAAAACTCCATCATTGAAGATTTCCCACTCATATCTAGGTATAACTGACGATTTTTCAAACTTTATTAGGTATACTTGAAGACGTTGAACACCTACACTTAATGAGTAGGACTAAAAAACTCCATCATTGAAGATTTCCCACTCATATCTAGGTATAACTGACGATTTTTCACACTTTATTAGGTATACTTGAAGACGTTGAATCGCCCTGAACAACCCAAATTTAACGATATTACTTCATTAAAACTGCATCGGTTTTTCTCCAGCTGATGTTTAAAGCAACGGCATATTTAACTTGTTATTGTGTGTGTATTATGTATATATTAATTTGTGTATGTATGTAGCGTACAACTTGCCATGGGAAAACAAGTTATTGCCCAACAAAATGAGCTCACACTGCAATTTCTGGTCAAAGTTCACGTAACTTATCTTATATGTTTGTGTATTACGTATATATTAATGTGTGTATGCAGCTATAACTTGCCATGGGAAAGCAAGTTATTGTCAAAATTTCTGGTCAAAGTTCACGTAGTCATTTCATTTGGACGTTTTTGACAAATTATTTTGTCTTGGTGCAAAAGTATGCCGTTAACAGTGCTTACGCAAGAATACGCGAGGTTAACTTGCTAAATAAATTATATCTTATGACAAAATATTTTTTGATAAATTTTCTTGGAAGTGACAGTCTAAAAATAAGGTAGTAGGTGTATGCTAACTAAAGTTTAAAAATATTCCACTAAAGAACTATGCTTCCACCTGCGGCCATATCGAAAAAAATTCTGTTATACCAAGCTTATCTTATAATGTAATTGCCGTATGTGGGTCTGTGTGTGTCCCAAGTCTTGGATTTGTCACATATTTTTGATCATAACTTTGGAAACTGTTTATGGGTTTTTATGCGGTTTTTTGTTGGGTAGGAAATCGATATGGCAATGCAGGGACAATATTTTTGGGCACCCCTTATGTTTTTTTTCACAACCCACCCCCTTGAAATAAAAAAACAGTGTCATTTTATACGTTTTAATGGTGTAACTTTTCAACTGCTTCATGGATTTTGACGAACTTTTTTTGTTTCATTTCTTTAAGACGTGCCGAAAGTATCGACGAACTTTTGCAAAGGGGATGTACCCCCTAATTGGGGACCCCCTTTATCTTTTTTGATCATAACTTTTGAAACTGTTTATGGATTTTTATGCGGTTTTTTGTTGGGTAGGAAATCGATGAAACTGTTTGTGGATTTTATGCGGTTTTTTGTAGGGTAGGAAATCGATATGGGAATGCAGGGACAATATTTTGGGCACCCCTTATGTTGTTTTCACAACCCACCCCCTTGAAATAAAAAATAGTGTCACTTTATACGTTTTAATTGTGTAACTTTTCAACTGCTTCATGGATTTTGACGAACTTTTTTTGTTTCATTTCTTTAGGACGTGCCGAAAGTATGGACGAACTTTTGCAAAGGGGATGTACCCCCTAATTGGGGGACCCCCTTTATCTTATAATATAATTGCCGTATGTCTGTCTGTGTGTGTCCCAAGTTTTGGGATTCGTCACATATTTTTGATCATAACTTTTGAAACTGTTTATGGATTTTTGTGCGGTTTTTTGTTGGGTAGGAAACCGATATGGGAATGCACGGACAATATTTTTGGGCACCGCTTGTATTATAATGTAATCGCCTTATGTCTGTCTGTGTGTGTCCCAAGTTTTGGATTTGTCACATATTTTTGGTCATAACTTTTTGAAACTTTGTATGGATTTTTATGCGGTTTTTTGTTGGGTACGACATCGATATGGGAAGCAGGGACAATATTTTGGGCACCCCTTATGTTTTTTTCACAGCCCACCCAGCAATACGTAATGTATGTGCGTGTACTTGGTCAGTTTCGTATTGCTCTTAACCTAATATTATACAATTTCATGTTTCTTAAGTGCTGCAACACATTCGCCGTGTGAGTACTCGGTTGAACCCGTTAGGATACCAGAAAGATGTGCTTGATGCCAGCAGATATGTGTAAATTTTATCTTTTTAGGCTTAAAGATTCTCCTGAACCTTGGGGGAAAACGTTGCATCTTAATCTGCCAACGTAAAATGGATACTTTCTAATGCACTAGCTACTGCAAGATGTTGCGACTAAGATTGTTTATACGTTGTTGTGATTGGTGTTGCTAAATAAGTTATGTTTTGGATCTGCTCGACTTATAACATGTCGATTTAAATGTTTTCTCAGATTAAGGGCGTTTCAAGTGATTAATTCCGGAATAGTATGGCCCTAATATTTGTTTCAAATCGGGCTTATGGCGAGTTTCAAAATGTGTTAACAATTTAACATTTCACTCATAAAATGAAATAAAACAAAATAGTACGATTCTCTCAACGAATTTCATCAATTTTGTGAGTTAAATTTTAATCAGTAATCATAATCTACAATTCCTTACACTCTAACTTTGAAAGGATATTTTGGAGTCACTTAAATTGTATCATACTCATTTTTAAATGGCAAACTTAAAACGACCACGCTGAATACATCCAACCATTTTAATTTGGTAATCTCAAAGCCGATTGAATTTGACACCCCAAATTAAAACGAGTTTTAATTTTAACCATTTTAATAAGCACATCTTGCAGTAGTTGGAGTATAGTTTGATTGAACTTAAGCTTAGTGTTATCGGGAAGCTGCCGAAGCAATCGGCGATAAGATATATCTTGTACTAAAGACATACTTCTATTAAGACAATGATATTTCGGTCAGAAGCAATGACTATAAAATATCGTAGGCATTCAATGATGTGCTAGCTTTAACAGCTTAATAGTTTTTATGGTATTTTCAGGATTTTAATACTGTGTCTGTGTTTCAACGACATGTTACAGAATAAAGCATTAACAGTGCTCTTTTTGACTGAAATATACATTCTGCAAGCCTACACACGTGAACAAATCCTTGCAATCATTGGGTATTCAGAAGCTACATTATAGACTTTCGTCAATAGTAAAAGCGACAACTGAAATCTCACAAGTGATTTGCAATAGGTCTGAAGCAAAATGATTCTATTATTGAAGTCAAGGATAGCCAATATTCCGTTCTGCTCTCATCTGGTGCTTATGCAGTTTGCTGCACAAATTGTTGCAGCAAGATTCTCCGTGGATGCTCGAATGTCACCGAGTTTGAGTTTTGAACGTATAAATTTCGTTGTCGAACCGAGCGATCAGCAGCATGGAAAACACACGGCTCGCCATGCCAAAAATAGCGAAGCGCGTTACCTTCGAAGCTTGAAACAGTCGAGCTTTTACAACGCTGACAGCGCAGCAAAATCACGCTGGACACTTCAGAATCGCAAACATTCCGAAAACCAAGTAGCACTTTCGGGATCAGCTGCCACAAAATGGCCACAAATTGGCAGTTCAACGACAAAAATTGACACTGGAAACGGCGATAAAACGACCAGTCCGCCCGAGTATAAGCTGTATTCGATTGAAAATGCCGACTGGTTTCCGGACGATCTTGATCTATCCAAAGTCGGCGACGGTGCGTTTCCACTTTCGTCGGATTCAGTTAGACCTGAACCGTTTAATTCAGATCGGTTACCTACAGGCAGAAATCCTGACAACGATGTAACTCACGGGACACCTGATGATTCTGGAAAGCAAGGTTCTTCGTGTGACGGCCCACGGAAACGTCAGCTTGCTTCCTGCTTTATCGGCGTTATTCATCATTGGATGCAACAAATGTGGGCAGTTGTTGACAGTTTTCCGTCACTCGATTGTTCTGTACATCGTATGATGGGAACTTGCTTAACAGCATCGAATTGCTCCGTGGTCGAAGCGAACAGTGTCAGTCGTGCATTGTCGAAGGCATTGCTAATCACACGCGGCGGCGGTAGTTTTCTGATCGGATTTCTAGCAATGGAAGAAGCTTGTTCACCCGGCGGACAAACAATAATCCAGCGAAATCGTCGATGTCTCAACGATGATTCAAAAGTTGGCCTTCGTATATTGAGCGGTATTAGTGAACAAGAACAATTTATGAAACAATTTCTCGCATCACCGGATCCGTGTTTTCAATTTCAGCAACATGTTCGGCTAACGCTAGAAGGTATCAATCCGTGCACTCTTGTCACTAACGTTACCCGCAATGATTCCGATGGGAACGCCTCGAGTTCTGATGCAGAGGACGGAGACCACGCGGAGCAAGAACCTACTACTCCATTTGTAAGCGAGTACGCGACCGAAATCGACTGGTTATTTTGCCGAATGATGTCTAATCCGTTCATACGAATTAATCCACGTCCATTCAAACAATGCGCGAAGCATTTTTGTGTTCACTACGATCCGAAGCTGGATGCAGCTCTTACAAGCGGAAGTCCTGTGACGGTTAGTCGTCGTATTGAAACTAATACCAGGATTCCATGGAAATGGCTTCTTACTGCATATTTCTGGTCTGGTCTCCGCTATGTAGTGTTTCTATTGTTTGTTATTTAGTGGTGACTCCGTCATTCGTTCGAGACGCAATTGTTCCTATGATCTACAATAGAAGTGGAAGTATAATACTATTGATGGTCACAGAATTGACAAATAGCATGTCTCTTGATAATCCTGTTGATATGACGATACAGTTTTATATCGGATGAGTGTATTACGGCCTGTTTCGTTGTTGCACTAGATTCTCATTGATTCAACAAATCCTCCGCGGATGAAATGCGTTTGTTATAGCTGCTAGTGATTGGAGTTTCACACTCTTTCAAAATAAATCAATTACCGTTACCGGATTTATATCACGAATGTCTATTCTGTAGAACATACTTCAATGGTTCGGCGGGTGCCCACAAGGTTGCCTTTGCATGCCAAAGAGTTCATAACAAACGTCGCTATGCCAACAGCAATGCTGTCTATCTTTATAAAAGGAGTTGCGTTCGGAGAGCTATCCGTTGCACCAGATCTGATTTCGCTAAATCCGTGGGTCAGAACAACCACTGCCTGCATATAACTATGATCAACTATGTTAGCTCTATAAAAGTCTAGCAACGTCAGTAAAATTGGGACACTCCCGCTCAGGAGAATGGATTTTTTCGCTGGAAACACGTACAACGCTGGAAAGCTTGCCAATGAATTCGTTGTTCCACATGGATCGCGAACGCAGGTTAAGCACAATGGCCTGTTCGCTGGATAGATGTGGGCATGTTGGAAGGCTTGACTCTTAGATCCATGGTTCTATATGGAACAGAAACACATATTCAGTAGACAGGCCTCTTCGATAGAAACTTGTATGATTTCGTGAAACTTCTCAGTGGATTAGTTGTTTGATATAAAATGGAATCTTTAAAACCGATGTGTGAAGTGAAGATTTCCAAAAACTGGCACCAATCTGTTGTGTAACTAAATAAAGAGAAATCGTTACTAACTGTTGGATAAGATTTGTTACAAATTTGCATAGTTTTACTATTAATCTTTGGAGCTTGTTTTCATTTTTCATCTAACTGCATTGTGATTTGTTCGAATTTCAACACGAGATGTTAGAGTTGCAAAACGAAGCAGGTAGCGAACAGATACAGCTAAGGTGTTATTATATTCGACCCTTTGAAACGGAATACACGTCTTTTTCATAGTAAGGAACTCTAATTTCATTAGGTTTTAGCCATGGTAGTACTTATAGGAATTGATTGTTTAGAGTTGCATCGGGAATTAAGCTGCGATGGAGTTTTTCAGCTGACATGCCACTTGCTAGCTCATACTTGGTAAAATAT
>JASANE010019992.1:0-13166 GCA_030248225.1 Trileptium ribeirensis | reverse complement strand
GGTTCACAGTTTACACCAATTTTGGAATTCTGATATGGAATAAGGGAATGAAAACATTTTCCTAACCAAATTTAGTATATTTGTTTTTGTCGTTGTATCGTCGCAATTATAAACGATTGCTTTAAAGTTCCATAATAAATACTTTACATATAAAGCATCTATCGGACAGTCGCTGCAGCATTGCACCGGTCTGGTTTACCTGTGATAGATACCCGTAGGCATGTATGACATTTTTACCACGACGGGTCATAAACTAAAATAGATCGACAGTTGGATTCGTAGACTTAAATTAACTCTAATTAATGCGCTTCCAGCATCACTTGGACGGTGGGAAGTTTGACACCAGTTAGCAAGTTTACACAGTACTAAAAATATGGATGTACTTTCACTTTTAATTACATTTTAATTCACCAAATAATTACGCGCACTCCTGTCGATATAGCCACTATGTTTTTCACACAACCCTGCCCGCTGGAAAGATTAGAAGTGCCGCTGCACCATGTGGTTGCAAATTCTATGTGACAACATTCAGTTTTAGATTTTTCCAGTAATTACAGGCATTTACAATCACATCGGGTTTCAATTTCGCATAAAACTGTTCCTGCTATTTTCTAACAGGCTAACAAGCAAAAAGCTAATAGTAAAATTGTACTTTCCCATTTTTTCCGGAAACAACCGGTTTTTCTGGAAAAACCAACCCTGCTATTTACATTTAGAGGGGTCCGATGTATGCACTTGTACGTATCTTCGTTGCAGGCGGCTGCATCATAGCCAATTGATATTGGAAAGAGAACTTGACGACACTATACAGTACACAAATCTTGGACGTGAGGCTATCAAAAATGAAATTGAGCATCTAGTCTTCAAACTCAAAGACATTTGATCGATTTTTCGGGTTGCCAATGGTACTTTCCTTTGGTGCCCGATATATGACATACAATTCGGACCGAAATCTGAGCTGGCATGGAATGGTCAAAATGAGCTAAATAGATTCACGGATTATAGATTTCATTCTATGAAAATCTTAGCCAAAGTAGTTAATCCGTGAACTGAATGCGGTTCCAATGATATAAAATGTTTTTCGAGAAATTTGGGTAACTGGGACGGACCATGGGCATCCAGAGAAAATGGAATTTTTGTAAGAAATCACGCCTGCGCCTAGGAGATAGGGGGTTAGACCCTGCGGCTCCGACCCCCTCCGAGTTCTCGGCTATCCCCCTCGTCCTCAGGTGGCCCAGCTTTAGCAAAAATTCGATTGTGTAAAGGGTTAAATTGTCAAATGAACATAGATCTGCTGCTACGTAATTGACGCGTTCAGTACATTTTATTTAAGCCTGCAGTAGTACGGTCACAAAAATATCAAATAAAGCATATTATTTAAAATATGTAAACCAACACGAACTACGTAAGCTGTTAGACAATAGCATTATCCTTTCTGAATAAAATATTTTGTGCATGCTATTCTGCGAAGCACCTTTAGTTACTAACTTAAATGTAATTTCCAAATGTTTCATGAGAGACTTGAAGGAGTTAATGACACATCGTGCAGCTGGCGCCAAAGTTTTATTAAAATTTTCGGCAATGTAACCTTGAGAGGTGTAAATGAAATAAATGCATGATATATATGTCGTGCTCGATATACACTAAACCTAACCGTAAACCTAGCATCTTAAATGAAACTTAGACTAAGCCTAGGTCGGAAAGGTGTCGTCTACTCCAGACCCGAACTGCAGCTATTATATAACTGTAGATATATAATATAACGTACCACCGCTACATATTAAATCTGCGCATCTTCAATTCCCAAAGCGAGCCCTTAGCAGCGTGGTGATGCTAATTTTTATTATTGCTATCAGTTTTTACCCTCATTTCAAATCTGTTTAGTTTCCATAGTTCTACAATATATCAATACAACATCTGATAATGTTTGTTCACGATCTGTATATATACGTAGATCTTTATCCAAAATTACAAACCATGTCGAGTTGTGTATTACTATATGGGATATAACAGAACCATACCTAATAATTACTTCATACAGATTACAAATTTAGTTTCAAACTGTTTGTGGAGCCAAGCTTTCACGACTGCACTTGGCTAGTTGAAGTTTGGCAATTTGTAGTTAAATAGTTATAATAATGCACTACAAAGTGTAACATAATGCTATCAGGCCCACTTTTGAAGCAAATTAGCGGACATTGGTGCTTGCTAACTACTACTAAGAGTGCATTAGGTAGAGTATGACACTTCCCTGCACTCATGTGTTAACTCGTGATTGATGGCGCGGGTGTTTACGGAGCTACCCTCCGCCAGCTTCGGGGGTAGCTCGAACCCCCCTGTTTTTGTTGGGGGGTCAGTCGTCGGATGCCCCCAAGTTTCTAGGGGAAGGTCGGTTGAAGCAGTAGCTGCTTACAACCCGACACCCCAAAAAATGGGGGTCCGACCTACCCACCAACAAAAACTGGGGGGCTCCGAGCTACAGCCACCAGAAAACTCGGGATCCGAGCTACCACCCAGAAACTGGGGTCAATGGATCCCCGACCCCCTCCGAATCTTGGGGGGGGGTCAGGCCGAAAACGCCCGAGTCATCAAACACTGGTTACCACGTGCGCGCAGGGAAGTGTCACTTCCCTGACGCACTCCTGCTACTAGCAAGTGCGTATGATGCTTGCTAGGAGAGAATTTCATCACTATGTAGTATTGCATATCGTTCTCGGTCCGTCTACGTGTTTCTGAAATTCAGGTAGCCTGATTGTACAATGGAATACATTACTTGCTGCGATTTATAGTAAAGGTAAGGAGTCTGAAATATCTACATCGACTTTTCATCCTCTTCCCAATTCTTGGCGTGGGTATGCCGATTTTGCATTTAGTCGAGGAATCAGACTTGTTAGTTTAAGTGTACACCAACTTGACGTCAAAAATTTAGCGAAGCCATGCAGTGAGTGCCAGCTCAAAGATTCTTAAACAAATACACATATGTTCGTGTTATTTGAAATCATGTATGCGCATATAGTTTACTTCCATATCATGATCGACCTGGAAGATAATTTCAGCTAACGTAAAAGAGCTTTCAGAAAAAGAAATGTTTGGATGGACAGCCTGCATGTATGTCAAGTCAATAAAGAGGATAACAGGTTGAATACTTTTCCCTTCTAGCACAACGTCACGCGCCCTTGCTATTATTATATTATAAAGACCGATATATTACAATAAATTAACCGCAATACTTTGGTACCAACCACAAAACATTTTAAAAACAAAGCAACAACAACGACAGCGAACGACTTAAAAGAAAACTAAGAATACGTTTGTCAAAAAATGTCAAACGACAATTTATTGCGATGTTCATTTGATGAACATTTTAGTCGGTGACTACATGTGATCATTGTGAATAAGCACATTTGTAATAAATCATAGTAAATGAACATAAATTAAGTATAACAGGCCTTTAGTTCAAATGTTTTTTGCTACTTCGAATAGTTTAGAAGGCCCACCACCACAGACCATGGCATTTGGGTTAAAGAATTCGTTAAAGAAAACTCAGAAAAATATAATTTTTGGCATTGTCAAAAGGTGATTTCAGGTATTTTACCTATATTGATACTTAAAAATAACTTATTATAACAATAAAAAATAAACTTAAATAAAATATTAATACCTTCAAATTTTAACAAATTAACATTATTGTCCATAATTTAACTTGTAAAATTAAAATGACATTTGTAAGGAACGGATTTTATAGACTTGGTTTACTAACATTTTAATTCATGAAAAGTAGTACGAAAACTGCAATGTATTATGTCAACACAACAATGCCATTTCAGACTGTTCTACAGAAAAGTTCTACGATCATTTTGTTGATTGAATACATAACACATTCACAGATGTTTTCAGAGACTAAAACTAGGATGTTGAGTGATAATGTGTCGCCGCGTCACCAAAAATAAATACATAGCATTGAATTTTTATATATAAATAAAACATTAACTATGATAACTGAGAAATTATTAAGTTTTTAAAGTTCATCATAGTATGAAGAAGTTTTACATTGACGTTTTACTGTGTGTGACTTGTCATTGTTTAGATTTTGGGCAGACGGTTGATGCACTGCTCTTTATCATATTCAGTCACGTTGATCTGAAATAGAAAAAACATTTAGATTTAGAGTTTAATGAACACTCTTGACTATTTTGGGCATCAAGCAATTTTACATGGCAAAGTATTGTAGTGCCCAAACCGACTGCTAAGCAAACCCAAGACATGAACGAACTATGAACTTAAGATATATACGTTTGCTTGTGATGTGATAGAAAAATTTCACTCGATCATTGTAATAATCTAAAATTGTGGTAATTAATTATATAACTGTATTAGAATATTACGAGTTTGTAATGTTTTAGCCATCGTCGTATATAGACTTTTTATATTATCATATAGTTGACTTTGATAACTAGCTTCAATGAGAAACAGTCGATTAGCGAAACACATACAAATTTCTATGCAACGATGTAAGTTATATAAAGCTGTCGAATATTGGTGCAACGCGAAATGTTTGAAACGAACTCAAATTTGATGTTTGGCAATGAGGAAGTTTTTCAAATTGAAAATATGTAATTTTCATGTTTCAAGGATAGTGCCTATTTCGAATTCCTTTAATCATTTTAATACCGTAGGCTGGTAGCAAAATGTCGTCAGACACTATGCTACACAGAGAAACTTGTAATAGTTAAGGCGTGTTCACATGACTTACTTTTGTCGCTCAGATTTTGAGCTCAAATTTTACTCTCAAAATTTGAGCAAAAAGTTTGAGCGTGTGAAAACGCCTATACTGTTAACAGTTAATGGCTTAAGTCTATTTGTTTTACGTGTCTCAGTGTACCTACGCCAACTCAAACTTTTAATAAGACTGCAAGTTGCTAGACAGTTTAACTGTTAGTGAAAGTTGCAGCAACGCTAAAAAAGGTGAAACATGCAAATAATAAAACTAGATCGCTTCAACATCGCCAAACACAGTTGCAGAAAACATGCAGCATATAGTAACGCAAACGAAATTTTAGACAGGTAAGTTACTGCCATAGCAACGAGCTGAGCTAGGCCATCGAATAAGCCGTTGAATGTGAAGACCGCGTAAGTGGTAAATGACAGGGGGTGAGAAAAATGCATCACGGTGCAGTCAGAAAACTCGCTTGCAAGTTTTCATGCATCTGTTATGTTCTCCACTTATACCAAACTTCCTTAGCGTCGTAGGTTACTAATGCAGAAGAACGGCAATATTACGATGGATATATTGTTCAACAACACCTTAATTTGTTCATAAACTGTTTGAAGTGTTTCTCTAAATAGGTTTTCTTGGCCCCTAATGTCGTTATGGTTGAATGGATTATGTCAAATAGTAAAAATATTACTCGTAAAAATCAATAAATGACTCTTTGACATTTTATTGCCTCAAGATTCATGCTACACACTTTCACTTTTGGAATTTTAAGACGAATTCTGGTGTTTTTATCCATTCTTCAATTTGCTTGATGCTGAAATGCTTTTCGGACGCATATTATGCTGTGTTTAAAAACTTGTGCATTTCCTGATTATGTTAATACGTGGCTAGCATTGGTGAAAACGCCTTTAACCAGTATGGATATCTGTGTGTTCAACGTTTTCCCATGCTAAAACAAGATATTCTATGGTTTTGTGTTATACCTATAGCCCCCGATGCTCCCTTGTAACTGCGTCACACTATTTTGGTCATGCATAATAACAATGTCCATTTCGAAACAAAAATATCGAATTTTGGCACAGAAGTACATCGTACGATTTTTGTATACCGAAAGATTTGGCTGTTCATTAGTTTCAAGTCTGACTTGCGACTTTGACTTCGCTGGTGCAGGGATGAACAAGGCCTGTAAATGCGGAATAATATTGTCCAGACGGGGCAAAAGATGAACGAAACTATTTGTCCAGTTTAACCATGTGGAAAATGGCGCTAACAATTATCGCGCCAGCCCATTATATGTATAATTTGTCTGATGGTTGGATCCACTGTTGCTCACTTGGTGTTAGTAATGAAACGATGGTTATATTTATCAATACTTTAAATGGTTTCAAAAACTGGTTTTATGTGGCATTTCTGGGTGCAATTTACTTCAACATGCTTAAAAATGAATCATGTAGGTCATACTGGATACTTTCTAACCTGGAATTATTTGTTGCTTATATGCCATGACTGGTACATTGATAGTGTGTATAGCTCAGAAACCGTACTGTTATTAGTTGGAGCAAAACTAGCACTTCTTAGTCAGCAACATATACTATGTTGTATGTACTACATGGAAAAAGAACTTTAATCAAGAACAGTATAACGGTCATATTATTGTTTTAAGCTGTGGTAGTGACACTTGTCTCTTAAGTCTTCAGCTGACCGCTTTTAATGCAAAGTTGTATTGTTATAAGTAGAAAATTACGTAATATGTTTGGTTCCATTGCATAGTTATAAAATACAAACCAATTTTGACGCGCTACATATAACACGTTTACTATTTTTTTTATTTCTGTAACGTTTCCTTCCTATTATAATATATTTTGTGATATAGAAACTCAGTAGTATATAACAAATGTGTTTCACACATAATTTGTCACGAAATCGTGTACGTTATGTGTTGTAATGAAAAACATAAGTCATCGTTAAGCTGTTCAACGCCACAATTACGGGTAAAATACAGCGACCTCATTAAGGCATCGTAGAATGGTCAATCAGATGCGATGACTTTGTCAGCGTTGCGGTATAACGAGATACAAGTAATTTTCGGTTTATAATAAGTTTTAAACTTTAGGGCAGTTTTCTAACACTTTATACTACCGCAAGTTAACGTATCTCAACAGTGTACTCCTTATTATGCCATGGAGACAGTTTTATAACTTAATATAGCAGAAAACAGTCACCTGTAAATCTGGCGCAAATATTCTCGCAATTTTCCAGTAACTGGATAACTGCCTGTTCTAAACACCTAGCTCAGCTCGTTGCTATGGCAGTAACTTACCTGTCTAAAATTTCGTTTGCGTTACTATATGCTGCATGTTTTCTGCAACTGTGTTTGGCGATGTTGAAGCGATCTAGTTTTATTATTTGCATGTTTCACCTTTTTTAGCGTTGTTAATGTGCTATGTTTGCTGTCCTATGTTCTTTGTCCATAGTACACTTACAATTCCGAATACTGATGTGACCCTTGATTTATAAAAACCAGTGGTATTGAGATTTTGAGAGTGTACCCGGTGAAGTGAACTACTTGAAACTTTTCATTATTTATCAGTATTAATTTTCGCTTATATTTTACTAATGAAAACGGGTTCACTTTGAGTGTAATCAAAATTCGGTTGGGGGATTAATGTTGATTTGTACATAAAGCTGTTACATTTTAGTATGAAGCTTAGGCCATAAAATACATTTTCTGTCAGTAAAACATAAAAAATAATTTGTCTTATTCTTAGTGCCATTTTGTAAGAAATAATAGTAATGGCTGCATCTAAAGCCTGTGTTTGCATTGATAATTGAGATTTTAAATTAAGTTAGTTTAACCGAGCCCTTTATATGTTGTACGCCACGCAAACTCTTTGAATATTTTCCATTAAAGACTTACTAATCGCAAATATTTAATCTTCCACAAATTTATTATTTAGAATTCTATTAAAGTTATGTACTGCACGACAAACCCAAATTTATTGCAATGTTTTGCTATTACTATCTCGCCTAGTTTTGTTTCCGTAGTTGTGATTTTAGTAATATATTGTATATTGGTATTGGCTATTGGAATTGTTTGTGGTAGTGACCGCTTTCGGAAATCATTTGGTATCGGATACAAATCTAATTGTAGCATAGCGAAGGTTTGATTTATTTATCCATAGTTTTTAGATCCAAACTATATTGAGCAACCTGCAGACCTGTTTATGTGAGACTATGTTTGTGGTTAACAAATGTTTTACTATGTTAAAATGTCACTAAATGATAGAAATTAAAATATTTCATTGTAAATCAGAAAGTTAAGCATTTTTACATATCACCGTGTGATAGTATCGACATCATTATATATTCCAGCACATTTTAGTTCGTCAAAATGCAAACAACTGTTCCTACGCGATCAGTTACTTGACAGATGGCAAAGAACATTTTTCTGGAAAATTAGTTGAGATTACAATTCATGGTTAGGAGGTAATTTCATGGCTATTGAGCAAATATAGCATTGCTGCAACTTTTTTCACTAACAGTTAAACTGTCTAGCAACTTGCAGTCTTATTAAAAGTTTGAGTTGGCGTAAGATACACTGAGACACGTAAAACAAATAGACTTAAGCCATTAACTGTTAACAGTATAGGCGTTTTCACACGCTCAAACTTTTTGCTCAAATTTTGAGAGTAAAATTTGAGCTCAAAATTTGAGCAAAAAGTTTGAGCGTGTGAACACGCCTTAACTATTACAAGTTTCTCTGTGTAGCATAGTGTCTGACGACATTTTGCTACCAGCCTCCGGTATTAAAATGATTAAAGGAATTCGAAATAGGCACTATTCATTGAAACATGAAAATTACATATTTACAATTTGAAAAACTTCCTCATTGCCAAACATCAAATTTGAGTTCGTTTCAAACATTTCGCGTTGCACCAATATTCAACAGCTTTATATAACTTACATCGTTGCATAGAAATTTGTATGTGTTTCGCTAATCGACTGTTTCTCATTGAAGCTAGTTATCAAAGTCAACTATATGATAATATAAAAAGTCTATATACGACGATGGCTAAAACATTACAAACTCGTAATATTCTAATACAGTTATATAATTAATTACCACAATTTTAGATTATTACAATGATCGAGTGAAATTTTTCTATCGCATTGCAAGCAAACGTATATATCTTAAGTTCATAGTTCGTTCATGTCTTGGGTTTGCTTAGCAGTCGGTTTGGGCACTACAATACTTTGCCATGTAAAATTGCTTGATGCCCAAAATAGTCAAGAGTGTTCATTAAACTCTAAATCTAAATGTTTTTTCTATTTCAGATCAACGTGACTGAATATGATCGACAGTGCATCAACCGTCTGCCCAAAATCTAAACAATGACAAGTCACACACAGTAAAACGTCGATGTAAAACTTCTTCATACTATGATGGACTTTAAAAACTTAGTAATTCTGCATTATCATAGTTAATGTTTTATTTATATATAAAAATTCAATGCTATGTATTTATTTTTGGTGACGCGGCGACACATTATCACTCAACATCCTAGTTTTAGTCTCTGAAAACATCTGTGAATGTGTTATGTATTCAATCAACAAAATGATCGTAAAACTTTCTGTAGAACAGTCTGAAATGGCATTGTTGTGACATAATGCAGTTGCAGTTTTCGTACTACTTTTCATAAATTAAAATGTTAGTAAACCCAAGTCTATAAAATCCGTTCCTTACAAATGTCATTTTAATTTTACAAGTTAAATTATGGACAATAATGTTAATTTGTTAAAATTTGAAGGTATTAATATTTTATTTAAGTTTATTTTTTATTGTTATAATAAGTTATTTTTAAGATTCAATATAGGTAAAATACCTAAATCACCTTTTGACAATGCCAAAAATTATATTTTCTGAGTTTTCTTTAACGAATTCTTTAACCCAAATGCCATGGTCTGTGGTGGTGGGCCTTCTAAACTATTCGAAGTAGCAAAAAACATTTGAACTAAAGGCCTGTTATACTTAATTTATGTTCATTTACTATGATTTATTACAAATCTGCTTATTCACGATGATCACATGTAGTCACCGACTAAAACTATCCCATTGAATGGACATCGCAATAAATTGTCGTTTGACATTTTTTGACAAACGTATTCTTAGTTTTCTTTTAAGTCGTTCGCTGTCGTTGTTGTTGCTTTGTTTTTAAAATGTTTTGTGGTTGGTACCAAAGTATTGCGGTTAATTTATTGTAATATATCGGTCTTTATAATATAATAATAGCAAGGGCGCGTGACGTTGTGCTAGAGGGAGAGTATTGCAACCTGTTATCCTCTTTATTGACTTGACATACATGCAGGCTGTCCATCCAAACATTTCTTTTTCTGAAAGCTCTTTTACGTTAGCTGAAATTATCTTCCAGGTCGATCATGATATGTGAAGTAAACTATGTGCGCATACATGATTTCAAATAACACGAACATATGTGTATTTGTTTAAGAATCTTTAGAGCTGGCACTCACTGCATGGCTTCGCTAAATTTTTGACGTCAAGTTAGTGTACACTTAAACTAACAAGTCTGATTCCTCGACTAAATGCAAAATCGGCATACCCACGCCAAGAATTGGGAAGAGGATGAAAAGTCGATGTAGATATTTCAGACTCCTTACCTTTACTATAAATCGCAGCAAGTAATGTATTCCATTGTACAATCAGGCTACCTGAATTTCAGAAACACGTAGACGGACCGAGAACGATATGCAATACTACATAGTGATGAAATTCTCTCCTAGCAAGCATCATACGCACTTGCTAGTAGCAGGAGTGCATTAGGGAAGAGTGACACTTCCCTGCGCGCACGTGGTAACCAGTGTTTGATGACTCGGGCGTTTTCGGCCTGACCCCCCCCCAAGATTCGGAGGGGGTCGAGATCCATTGACCCCAGTTTCTGGGTGGTAGCTCGGATCCCCAGTTTCTGGTGGCTGTAGCTCGGAGCCCCCCAGTTTTTGTTGGTGGGTAGGTCGGACCCCCATTTTTTGGGGTGTCGGGTTATAAGCAGCTACTGCTTCAACCGACCTTCCCCTAGAAACTTGGGGGCATCCGACGACTGACCCCCCAACAAAAACAGGGGGGTTCGAGCTACCCCCCCCAGAAACTGGGGAGGGGTCACTCCGAAAACACCCGCGCCATCAATCACGAGTTAACACATGAGTGCAGGGAAGTGTCATACTCTACCTAATGCACTCTTAGTAGTAGTTAGCAAGCACCAATGTCCGCTAATTTGCTTCAAAAGTGGGCCTGATAGCATTATGTTACACTTTGTAGTGCATTATTATAACTATTTAACTACAAATTGCAAAACTTCAACTAGCCAAGTGCAGTCGTGAAAGCTTGGCTCCACAAACAGTTTGAAACTAAATTTGTAATCTGTATGAAGTAATTATTAAGTATGGTTCTGTTATATCCCATATAGTAATACACAACTCGACATGGTTTGTAATTTTGGATAAAGATCTACGTATATATACAAATCGTGAACAAACATTATCAGATGTTGTATTGATATATTGTAGAACTATGGAAACTAAACAGATTTGAAATGAGGGTAAAAACTGATAGCAATAATAAAAATTAGCATCACCACGCTGCTAAGGGCTCGCTTTGGGAATTGAAGATGCGCAGATTTAATATGTAGCGGTGGTACGTTATATTATATATCTACAGTTATATAATAGCTGCAGTTCGGGTCTGGAGTAGACGACACCTTTCCGACCTAGGCTTAGTCTAAGTTTCATTTAAGATGCTAGGTTTACGGTTAGGTTTAGTGTATATCGAGCACGACATATATATCATGCATTTATTTCATTTACACCTCTCAAGGTTACATTGCCGAAAATTTTAATAAAACTTTGGCGCCAGCTGCACGATGTGTCATTAACTCCTTCAAGTCTCTATGAAACATTTGGAAATTACATTTAAGTTAGTAACTAAGAGTGCTTCGCAGAATAGCATGCACAAAATATTTTATTCAGAAAGGATAATGCTATTGTCTAACAGCTTACGTAGTTCGTGTTGGTTTACATATTTTAAATAATATGCTTTATTTGATATTTTTGTGACCGTACTACTGCAGGCTTAAATAAAATGTACTGAACGCGTCAATTACGTAGCAGCAGATCTATGTTGATTTGACAATTTAACCCTTTACACAATCGAATTTTTGCTAAAGCTGGGCCACCTGAGGACGAGGGGATAGCCGAACTCGGAGGGGGTTGGAGCCGCAGGGTCTAACCCCCTATCCCCTATGCGCATGCGTGATTTATTACAAAAATTCCATCTTGGGATGCCCATGGTCCGTCCCAGTTACCCAAATTTCTCGAAAAACATTTTATATCATTGGAACCGCATTCAGTTCACGGATTAACTACTTTGGCTAAGTTTTTCATAGAATGAAATCTATAATCCGTGAATCTATTTAGCTCATTTTGACCATTCCATGCAGCTCAGATTTCGGTCCGAATTGTATATCATATATCGGGCACCAAAGGAAAGTACCATTGGCAACCCGAAAAATCGATCAAATGTCTTTGAGTTTGAAGACTAGATGCTCAATTTCATTTTTGATAGCCTCACGTCCAAGATTTTGTGTACTGTATAGTGTCGTCAAGTTCTCTTTCCAATATCAATTGGCTATGATGCAGCCGCCTGCAACGAAATACGTACAAGTCATACATAGGGGACCCCCCTTAAATGTAAATAGCAGGGTTGGTTTTTCCAGAAAAACCGGTTGTTTCCGGAAAAAATGGGAAAGTACAATTTTACTATTAGCTTTTTGCTTGTTAGCCTGTTGAAAATAGCAGGAAACAGTTTTATGCGAAATTGAAACCCGATGTGATTGTAAATGCCTAATTACTGGAAAAATCTAAAACTGCAATGTTGTCATATAGAATTTGCAACCACAAAGTGCAGTGGCACTTCAATCTTTCCAACGGGCGGGGTTATGTGAAAACCACACGTTGGCTATATCGACAGGAGTGCGTATTTGGTGAATTAAAACATAATTAAAAGTGAAAGTACTTCATATTTTTAGTAGTGTGTAAACTTGCTAACTGGTGTCAAACTTCCCACCGTCCAAGTGATCTGGAAGCGCATTAATTAGAGTAATTGAAGTCTACGATCCAACTGTCGATCTATTTTAGTTTATGACCCGTCGTGGTAAAAATGTCATACATGCCTACGGGTATCTATTAGAGGTAAGCCAACCAGGTGAAATGGTGCAGCGACTGTCCGATAGATGCTTTATATGTAAATTATTTATTATGGAACTTTAAAGCAATCGTTTATAATTGCGACGATACAACGACAAAAACAAATATACTAAATTTGGTTAGGAAAATGTTTTCGTTCCCTTATTCCATATCAGAATTCCAAAATTGTGTAAAC